>JWZX01000548.1:0-10938 GCA_001275005.1 Chrysochromulina tobinii
GAGATCGATGACGAGGGGCCAACCCGCCTGCTGAAGGCGGAACGTCTTGCAGAGCTCCGCAGAGCACCGTTCGTACGTCGTCCAGCCGCGGCTGTCGTACGTGCGAATTGCATCGAACGATTTCGGCAATTTCTTGGGCAGCTCGGTGAGCAGAATGACCGTCGTCTTGGAGTGCGCGTACCACAAGTCCAGCGTGCCCAGTGCAAATTTCGCCGCCTGGGCCTGCGCCTCCGTTTTGCTGTCGCGGTAGCGATCGGCCGCGCGCCGCTGGTCCTCGGTGCGCTCCTCTTCGGCTATGAGCTCGGCCGGAGTCCACAGCCTCGGATCCTTCTGAAAGAGGGAGGCCCAGTCGAAGAAGACGCCCATGTCGCGGAAGCCGTAGGCCTGGCACACGCCGAGCAGCCCAGAGCGGCGCAGCACGCCGAGGCTTGGGAAGAGGGTCTTCAGCCGTGTGCACAGCAGCCGCAGCTGCTCGCCGTCGCAGTCCGGGTGCCTCGGTTCCAGCCAGCAGCTGCGAGTGCACGCGGGGACATGCGGACCGTGTGAGAGGTGGGCGCCAGACACAACGAGGGGGATTGCGACTCAACGAGGGGGCGTTCGGCGCGACGTGACGCGTACTATGAGATGGCGACGATAGGGAGCAGGTCGTCGACGTTGCGCTTGACAAACTTGCACGAGAAGATATGGAAGAGCACGCGCATCACGCGCTTGAGCAGATTACCCTCACCAAGCTGCATCTCGAGCGTAAACGTCTCGTAAAACGAATAAAAGTCCACGCCGCGCTTCGCCTGCCGTGAGATCTTCCGCAGCTCGTCGACGCCGATGAAGGCGGCCTCAGGCAGCTCCTGCCGCCGCGGCAGGACGCCGCCGTATTCCTTGTGCACGCTGCTGCCTGGCTGGCCGAGCGCGAGCAGCCACGACAGGCGCACCAGGCGCACCGGCCGCTCGCTCTCCTTGACGCCGTCGCCCTCGAGCGCTTTCCAGACCTCATCGTGCCCGAGGTAGCGCCGCGCAGCCGCCTGCGCTTCTTCGGAGGAGACGGCAGGGCTCGTACCTCTCTCGGGTGTGAGGGTGCCACCTCGCGATGCGATTGGGACAGCTCGGGACGCTCCGAAGAGGGAATGCCACTGCACGAGCACAGCCTGATGCCGACGGTCAGGCACAAGAGCGAGAGTGGGAGATACATAAACTCCACACCTAAGACGATTGCACTCACGATGCCCATGATCAGGGTCACGGGCAGGATGCACAAGTGGACCGCGCGGGGAATCGCGTGCAAGTCATGCAAGTAGAGGTGCCAGGCGAACATATGGAGCGGCACAAGAACGAAGAGCAGAAAGGGCATGGCGATGGGCATGGCAGCGGGTCCGATGAGAGCAACGAGCAGCATGGCCTGGATCACGTAGCAGAGGGCGATTTGAATGGATGGCTTCCATGGCAGCGCGGTGCCCGACGGCGAACTGCGGGCGCCGCGAGTCTCCTTCACCAACATCACGGCACGACGGGCGGGGTCTTTTGGCACCAAAGGCGGAACAGCATCTTTGGATTTTGCGATCCGAAGAAGGCTCGCGATGCGGTTTCAGTGAACGTCAGTCAGTTTCGGTCCCCCGCGCTACGGAGATTTACTACCTAGTGACGAAACTGTATCTTACGGAGGTCTAGTACCGGGGGTGACGGGGGGGTTCCTATACAAATTGGGGGGGGGTCCTAGATACGATACGTATCCTGATGTATCCTGCACGTATCCTGCATGTATCTTGCATGTATTCTGATGTGTCCCGACGAGTTGGCGACCGCCGTGCGCTACCTGATCAACCGATCGAAGAGATACGTTGAGAGGCCAACTGCCACCAAATACCACGTGCTCTTCCAGATTTTGACGTACGCGAACATGCTGGTGTCCAAACTCGAACCTGGGAGAGTCGAACCCAAGAAGGGCGAGCTCAACTGCCACTTCAAGGAGGAGCGCTTGCAGGCCTTCGGGTACCATAGCATCTACGATGAGGGGCGCCTGAACTTTCAGTATGAAGATACAACCCCAGAGGCCCAGGAGGAATTTGCACGGAAGCATGGACGCGACGCGCAGACGTACGCTGTGAACGGCAAGACCGCACAGGTCTTAAAGGGGTACGAAACGACGTTCGGGCGTGCGAAGGAGGATGTGTTGGATCGAAAAATCAGCGAATTCCGCGATGATTACATGCGCATTATTGCAATCTACTTTGCAAACCGAGGCGTCGGTTCGACGAAGCTTGGGTTTGATGTCCAACAGAAGCGAACCGGCATGTTGGCAGGCCTCTGGCGCTTCAACGAAGAGCGAAACAGTCCTCAGTACGTGCAAGCGCCCGTTTGGTTCGCGAAGAAGGGCTACGAGCCCAACGCGAAGACCGGCACCCAAATTTGGCAACCTGTGTTCAAGGGCTTCGACAAAAAGAAGCTCGATGGCAACGAGCTGACTAAAATGGTTGGCAAGCCGGCCGCGCAGGCTTTTGCAAGGTACTTTCTCGACCAGACGGACGCGTACTGGGAAAACGACGTGTTCGAGGACATTGCGCTCCCAGAATCTGACATGACGGTCCGTGAGTGGGTGACGACGCCCTGGCACCTGCACCACTTGCCGTACCAGATGCAGTACGCTGTGTTTCGAGACGGCGAGGCGTTTTGCGAAGGCTGCAAGCGTTGCTCGCGGCCGTTTTATGAATACGAGCACTTGCTGTACTCGGTCGACAAACCCTACCTGACCACCGCGCTGTGGCAGCAACTCGACGACGACGATGGCCGACTGGCGCGCGTCCCAATCCACGACCCGCAATTTCAATTGGAAGCGCCGAAGAAAGCGCTCTCGGCCGCCGAAATCGGGTACAAGCCCAAGGCGCCGACGAATCCGAACAAGAGGCCGATACCGATCGTCAAGGACGCGAGCACTCTCGACAAGCCGGTTTACATTAACGACGGCCAGCAGCCCGACGGCGAACCCTTCGAGCCCGAACCAGGCACGTACAACTTCAGCCTCGTCATGCTCAAAAAGGAAAACGTGCATGTGAACGACCGTAAGAAGTCGGTCTTCACCAAGGGGTACAACAGCGGCGGTGTACCGTTCCGCAAGTACACTTCACCCGCTTACTCCGAAGAGCGCAAGCACATGTACAAAGGCATGCCAAACGGCTACATGATGGTCGCGAAGACCTTCGGAAGGCCAGATCACCGGGTTGTGCGCTCGCACAAGTTTGGCAACACGTGCAGGGACTGCCAACACATCCTACAGAACGCTCCAGGCCTCTTTGAGCAGAACAACCGCTACGCGTTCGGGCCGCAAGAGCCGAACGCCGGGAAGCAGCAGTTCACGACCTTACCACGCGAGAACATGTACGACAAGCTGTTCAAGCCCGCGAAGGACCAGCGAAGAGACGACGAAACCCTCGACGACACGCTCGAACGGATCCGCGCCTCGCTCGCCGCGCGCAACAAGCTCCCACCGGGCTGGTCGAAGATCGTCGACGTCGACATCGCAATCAACAGAGATCCGCGGCGGGTCGAGAAGCCAAGCGCTGACACGAAACAGGCAGAGGAGGACCTCGCGTTCCTTCTGTCCACTGGACGACCACCGGCAAATCCGGACTGGCTGAAGAACCCGGCGCTCCGGCGCAGTCTCGAGCAACTGCGGAGCAAGTTCACACACACGCGGCAGACCGAGCGTGTGCAGAGCGCGACCGGGCGGTTCGAGGCCGGGATCCAGCGGCACGAGTATCGCAACTGCATACTGCGCTACGAGTTCAAGAAAGAGGACCAAACGTTCAGCTTAGAGTGGCTCAACCCATCGCCGGAGCTGTGCGAGGGCTTCAGCGGCGTCAGTGGTTGGGAAGCGGAGGGCCCTGATGGGAGGCTCAAATTCGACGGCAAGGAGCAGGCGTTTGGCAAGGGCTGTGCTCTTCCGGGTGACGACGCCTACTTTGGCAGGTACACAATTGCTCGGCTCAGCAAAGCGAAACGGCCCTATGCTGGCCTACCCGACGGCAGTAAGGTCTATTACAACTGCCTGATCACGCGCCAGTATGACCCTGTGAACGACCCGACGAAGAAGAAGCGCTACCGCGTCGAGGCGTACGTGGCCACGCTGCGAGGCGAGGAAGCCGAGGTCGTCGAGCAACCACCGGGATGCGAGTCGCAGTGGCAGGGCGACGGGTACCTCTTGTACAAGTACGAAGGACCAGGCGACCGACAAACGGAGTGGTTCCGCGATGCAAGACCGGTCTGGTACCAGCTGCGCGAACTGGTGCAGACGCGCGTCTTCATCACGTACTCGCTGCACCGACCAGTCAGCGGCACGCGCGAGGGAGAGGACATCTTGCTCAAGATGGGCGGCGCCGTGTCGGCGCTCTTCGGCAACGACGAGTGGCTGAGCCAAATGCTCAAGTTCGGGAAGAAGCTCGCGAGGGTGCAAGTCACCGACAACGTCGGCAACACCGATTGGATCCCAATCGAGAAGCCGAACAAGGCAGAGAAGACCTTCTACGGCGGTCGCAAGATCATCAACCAAAAGAACGTGGTGAACAACTCCTACGAGTACGACACGTTTGATACACACGTGGACTCAGTCGAGCTCGACGGCGGCGTCGAAGTCGGACCGAAGCTGGGCCACCCACACTTCCACCTTCTGCTCACGCTCACACACTTCACGTACCTGCAATTCGACTACTACACGATGAAGGTCTTCCTCGAGATCATGTTCAAGGGCCTGCAGACCCACCACGGCTTTCCAACGGACTTCAGGCTCGGCACGCCCGACGACCTCTTTTACGGCGACAACGAGAACCCGTACGTCGACCTACGACTGTACCCGGCCGACAACTTCATGGAGGTCCTGCACAAGTACGTGCGCAAGAACGACGCGTTTGCAAAGGTGAGCGGCGCTTTGATGAATGTGATCGACAACACGCCGATGGAGAAGGACGGCGAGGAGGGCGACGACGAGGAAGCCGACGAGGAGGAAGAGGAGGAATTTCCTATTGGGTTTTAATGCCTAATGGTCCACTCGACGTCCTTCTTGTGGCTCGGCGTGGCTTTGTCGCGCATCGGCTGCGTGCCGTCGTGCTTGTAGCGGTTGACATCGTCGGTGACCGACGGACCATAGGGTCCGCTGGCCTGGGCTTGCGCGATGAGTTCCGCAAACCGAGTGTTATTACCTGCGATGTTTGCCTGTACTAGGTTCCTTGGAGGTGGGTCGCGATGTACCGGAGGTAGACGCTGTTCTGCTGCACGGACCTCGTGAACACTCGTCCCGATGAACGTCACTGGCTGCCCCTGCGTCGCTCCGGGGCCGTTGACGGCGTCCATGGGCGTTGGCGGTGGCATCAGGTGACCCATCGGAATCGGAGGCGCGGTCGGGGGTGGCGCGGGTGTGGAAGGGCTCTGTCCCATGGCACTCTCGACTTAGAATTACTAGTGTTGTACGGCGTGTTGTTGAAGGTATTCAAGGCCAGAGTGAAGGAATCCAGCTGATGCTGATCCCGATCCAAGTGAATTTCCTTGTGTAGGGTGACCGACTAACGCAATTTCAGCAACTCCCATAGGAGTCATTGGGGGATCATGTGGTGCAGTAGGTGGGTGTGTTAAAACCTCCGATGCAAGACTTCTCGAATGAGTTTGTGCTGTGTTAATCAATGAACGGGGAGACAAGAAGGCTATGGGGGAGACAAGAAGGCTATGGGTGCGTTAGGGTTAGGTGCGGGAGGTAGTCGTGGTGGTGGGTGTTGCGCACTTGATCCAGACTGCCCCATGACATACCTTCGATTTAGAATTACACGAACATCATCCTGCCGTACCGGGCGAGTAAGCTCAGGAGGATGAGCATCGTGAGCGCCTTTCTCGTGCCGTTGAGCACGCCCAGCTCTCGTGTAAACTTGCCGTGTTGTGCCAGTGACTCTTTCGCCGCTATGTAATCTTGATACACTTTGTGGTTCTGCCCTTCGACCGCCTCTTTCCATTCGTTGCTCATACTTTCGTAGTCCTGGACAAATTTGGTCCAATTTGCGACGTATTCTGCGTCGGTGAGCTTCTCGGTTCGGTTCAGCTCGGTTAAGACCCCCATCACTAACAACGTCTTACTCTAGAAAGTTCTAAACTTCAATCCGAACTGATGTTCACTCTGGTTCGCAAGGTTTGCCATAGTCTGGGGTGCCTGATCGGTCAAACACGCGCGACGGACGCTCCTCCAGCAGGTACACCTCGCGCTGCACCTGGCCCTTGTCCTTCTCCGGAAACGTCTGATCGCGAATCGTCTGAGCCACGATTGGCAAGACCCCCACGCCCCGAACGTCCCGAAGACCCCCCCGCCACGTGTCGCACCCCCAGTTTCCAATCCCGACCTTCGAGGGAAACTTGGGGAGTGTCTCCACCTCGTCAACGCTTGGGACGTAGGGATCCGGCGGCGTTTCAGATGCCACCGCTAGCATGGGCAAGAGGACGTTGAGCTGCTGCTGAGCTGCTCGCGAATCTTGCGTCCGTTTTCGACCGAATGCTTGTGATTGTAATCGCCCTCGTAGATCCACGGGTTCTGGCGGTTCGGATCGACCGTCTGCGTGTACAGGTCGTAGTCGACGTACTTGTCGATCGTGTCATACTCCACTAATGAGCTGGCCATCACGCGCGCCTCTGTCTGTACCATAAGAAGATTAGCACACCGCCAACCGTCACAGTCCCTATTGCGATTATCGGCATCATGCTGCCGGACGACTGTTGCTGCTCGTGGTGTCGGTGATGAGGCTGTGGCGGCGGCGGCGGGTCGCTCGTGACGCGCAGTTGGTGCTGGTCGGTTTGCAGCAGCGTGACCGGAGGGAGCACCGCCGCGTGGTCCTGATTGTACACGCGCTGTGGCTCGACCTCGCGTGCTTGGTAGGCGCTCGCGACGACTGGGATCGGTTGCGGCGCGCCCTGCGTCGCTGCGGGACCGGTGGCACTGCACGGCGTTTGAGCCATAAGAACGCCTTGATTGGCGTCGTGCACGCCCGCCGCTGGTAGCGGACTCCCGTCATAAGGGCCCACGGCCATGGGCGCAGTGAGATTTGGTGCAACGGCCGCGACGCCCGCTGCTTGCACCTGCGCGTTGGTCGAATTTTGAACGGTCTGTGCGTGTGTCTCACCGTCCGCTGTCGTCAGGCCCGTGTAGACAGCTTGCGCCAAGTGGACTTCATTCACCGTCTGCTGCACCGTACCTCGCACCACTCCTACAACGTCACCCGAAGCCAAAGCCACTGCAGTTGAACCGGCTTGAGTCACTACGGCGCTGGCAGCTTGGCCTATCGGACCGGACGTCGCGCTGTGAACCGTCGACGAGATCTGATCGACCGCCGACTGCCCGACGACTTGCGCGGCGGCCATCCCAGCCTCTCGCGTGACCTCCCGTGCGACACTCGTCGCGACCGGCATCAAAGTGCGCCCGATCGTAGGAGCAATAGCTCTGGCACCGAAACTCAAGGCAGCGCGCCCTGCTGTCATAGCGAAGGGGACAGCAAGAAACATGGTTTCTTACTTTAATCAGAATTACTGCTTGTACACCCAAATCGCCCCACCAATGATCACACCGGCTGTGAGCAGGTACGTGACGTTCCGTACTGTGTTGGCGCCGTGTTCAATCCCGTGGCGCAAGTCGCCCGGAATGGACATGAGCCAATGCCCCGCGTCGCCCGCACCATCCAAGAAATTATCGACTGCGCTCGGAGGATCAGATCTGGGGCCTCGATGGTCGAGCAAACTCATCACACCGCCACCGACGACCGGAATCGCCGCGTACAAGGCCGCTTGCCCGAGTGTGCTTCCGACCCCACTCGTGATTCTCGAGAACATGCTCCGCGTCGGCGTCGGCGCATTCGATGGATTCGGCGTCGGCGTCGGGTGCGTCGACGGCGCTGGCGGTCCTTGGTGAGGCGGCGTCGTGCTCACCGGTGGGTGCTGGCTCGTCAGGGTAGGGTTCGATGCGTGAGGCGCAGCGGGCGGCACGGTCGCATTCCCGGTCGGCGCATTCGTCGCGTGCGCGGGCGGGTCCGGATGCGGCGTCGGTGCGGGTGGGCGGCTGGGGTTTCCGCTTGCTGGCGTTCGCGGAAGTGTCGGCAGATGAAAGGAGAAACGACCCATTCTTCACCGAGCGCTCAGAATTTACAGCGCGTCGGCATTCGGCGGTTTGTTCACTGGCTTCCCCACTCGTCCGGACCGCCTTTGCAATCTCCGGATTCTGGTTCGCCGCGTGGACTGTCACGACCGTCGCGCCGATCGCGAGTGCGAGGCGCCACTCGGGCGGCGTGTACATCCCGGTGTTGTACTTGATCATCAGCTCGTCGATGATCGGCTGGAACTCGTGCATGTTCTGCTGCGTCACGTTGCCGAGCCCGGTGAGGTTGAGGCCCAGCGGATTCCAGTAATCGGTCGAGCGCTCGAGGCACGTCATGGCCATGCACAGGCCCGACGCGCCAAAGTTGACGCCCTGGCTGCTCCCGAGCTGCAGCTCGAGGTAGTGCAGCTCGTCCTCGATCTCCTCGGGCGTGCTCAGCTTCTTGTTGCGCGACTTGAGGTGTGCGAAGCGCTCGCGGTACGCGCTGATCTTGTCGAGCATCAAGCGCAGCTGCTCGGGCGAGGGAGGGAGCGGCTCGGGCGGCGCGGCCGGGGCTTCGAGCGCCGCGGGCAGGCTGCCACGCTTCGGCTCCTTGGGCTCCTTCGGAGGCGCGCCGCCGCCCTTCTTCTTCGACGCGCGCTCCTCCTGCGCGGCGCCGAGGACGGCCGGCTCGAGTTCGATGAGGTTCAACGGATCGTAAATTTCGGGCATCGCTGTCTACTCTGACACTCAGAAACTTTGACTCACTCGACAACATCAATAAACAGCTTCACATACCGCCAAAACTTCTCGTGCATGTGCTCGCGCCCCTGCACTTCGTTCAGGAGCTGCACGACCGGCTCGAAGCCGGCCTGGCCCGTCGCGAGCGCGATCAGCGCGTCCCAATCGCGCTGCGCCTCGATGTGCTTGTTCGAGTGCAGCATCGTTGCGAAGGTCGTGAGCTCGAGCTCGAGGCGCGCATCGACCGCCGCGACGT
The DNA here is from genome assembly GCA_001275005.1 of Chrysochromulina tobinii. NCBI lineage: Eukaryota > Haptophyta > Prymnesiales > Chrysochromulinaceae > Chrysochromulina > Chrysochromulina tobinii. Next base: position 9,081 of record JWZX01000548.1, read on the forward strand.
AGTCCATCGCTGCGGACGCGCCGAGCTCCTCCTGCACCCACGCGGCCATGTTGTGCATCTTGCTCTTGAGGAAGGAGCCGACGGTGTTCATCATCAGATCAGGTAGGTGATCAGTGCCGCACTCAATGGGACGGCTAGAAAATGATAGTCAGTGGCTTGCGGGTCGTTTGAGAGGCCCCGCTGCGGGCGCAGCTCGCCCGCCTCTGTGAACGCCGACTTTGGCAGCCCGGCCGTGAACGCAATGATGCCGACGAGGACGCCGGCGACGAACGCGCGCTTGAGCGGCGTCCCGAGCCCGAGCGCGACCATCGCGCCGCGCACTCCGATCTCTTCGTCCATGTACGCACACGACGCTTAGAATAATTAGATACGGACAGAACGGCCCGCGCTGCCGGCATCACCCACGAATGGAAGTGTATTCGCATTCGTTCTTGCGTTGTGGTGTACGGCAAGTCTATCATTGTCGATTTGGTACATGTTCCTAGCCATTTGCTCTCGAGTACCACCAGCACTGAGAGGCATGTCGGCACGCGAAACCGCCCAGGATGTTCCAAGCGTTGGCTGCCGACCCGTCTTCGCTGAATTGAAGGGCAGACCAAGCTTATCTTGGTCATTGAACTTTGTCGCAAACGCCAAGTACGACAGAATGCCCGGTGCGTATTTATCCGCAAGTCTCGTGCCGGTTCGAACGAGAGACGGACCTTGAAGCTTGCCCTGATCGACCATGTACTTGAAGTACAGGTCGTCGAACGTGTTGATCCCCCACGAGTCGATCATCTGATTACGAAGCGCGTACTCGTAATCGGCGTGCGCCTGTTGCAAACGCCGATTCACATACTCAGGGTACACTTCCATCAAAAACTTCATACTCCCGGGTTGGCGGGGGTCAATGAAGGATTCAACGTACTGGTCAAACTTTGCGAGCTCGGAGGTGTCCTCCATGTACTTGAGGTACTGGACCTCCTCGTCCGTGATCGGATCGGTGCGCTGAACGCCCGGGGACTGTAAATTTTGAACAGACGCGTTGATGCCATCTCGGATCGCCTGGCGTCGGGCCAAATTATCCTTTGCCGCTGAGGGACCCACGTACGAGACGGGGAGTTGCGAGGTCCCATTTGGCATCCAATTTGGCAAAGTAGTCGGCCTATCCCTACCATTGTCGCCACCGATGTACAGATGCTCAGCGTAGCCCCCTTCAGGAAAGCTTGGTGTCACGTACTGTTGCTGGAGTTCCAAGGCTCGCGCGGCGTTTTGGACTCCCATCGTCGGATTGGTTCGGGATCCACTCGACCCCGAAATCGACGGCATGCCGCTCGGTGCAGCATCAAGCCCTGTAGTAGCCATGAGATTCTACATCTGCGACTTGGAAAATCAACAGTCTTCGGTTTGAATCTTGAACCAGAGTCCGACCTTTGCGGTATTCGTGGAGACGGGCTTGAAGGTTCCGGTCGCAGTGTCGTACGTGCGGAGCGTCAAAGTCATCGACGAGAGGTGGCGCGGCGTGAAGGTGTGCGTGTGGATTGGCGTGTGGACGTACCCGAGCGTGCCGAGCACGCAGAAGACCTTCTCGCGAAGCGTCTGCTCCGTCGCATTGTGCACGATCGTCGTCGTGTTGCCCTCAACTTCGTCGATGTTTAGGAGGAGCGGCGCGAGGGTCGGATTCAAAGCAGGTGCCGCCATCATCTAATCAGGCGATGAGAAAATTAAGGAGTTGGAGGAGTTGGAGGTTGCTCCGAGACATTATTTACAACAACTGACGTTGGTAGGCGATGTATCGTCACTGAGGAGTACGCCTGCTCAGTGCCATTCTTCACAACCAATGTGAACACCGCGGTGAGCAGGTCTTCAGGCGCAGCTG
>JWZX01000550.1:0-14712 GCA_001275005.1 Chrysochromulina tobinii
CGCCGCCGCCGCCGCCGCCGCCGCCGCCGCCGCCGCCGCCGCCGCCGCCGCACCAGGCGCTGGAGCACGTGCCTGAGGCGTCGCTGCTGCGCGCCTCCTCGGCTGACCAACCACCCTCACTCGACGCCGCCTATCCCCACAGCAACAGCGTCTTTCTCCGAAGCTGCGAAGAGAGCTGTGGGGAGATCGAGGGGCAGGGGGCCAGCCACCACGGCGCCACCCTGCACGCGAGCACGCCCGGGCCAGCGGCGGCCGTCGCCAGTCCGGCCGCCGCCCTCGCCAATGGCACGGCCATTCACACCGCCAACGGCATTCACACCGCCCTCGCCAATGGCACGGCCATTCACACCGCCAACGGCATTCACACCGCCCTCGCCAATGGCACGACCACGCCCGCGCGCGCCGCAGCTCAGCACGGCACGAGTAGCGCACGTACCCGCTCCGCCAGCGCCAGCGCCTCCGCCTCCGCCTCCGGCTCAGTCGACAGCCGTGGCACGCTCCCGACTCGAGATCATGGGCGCTGCTCGGGAGGCGCACACGGCGGCGCCAAAAGTCGCGCCGCTTTTGGCGCCGCTTTTGGCGTCGCAGCAGCGGCGGCCCCACCGGCTATGCTAACGTCGGTTTCATTTCTCCCGCCGCCTACCCGTCGACTCTCTTCAGTCATCTCCTTTGCTGATGGCATCTCATTCGTCGACTCGCTACGTAGCGCAGCGCCGCCGCCCGAGCCGCGGGCCGGTGCGTCACCGGGACGGCGCGCCTCGCTCGCGCAACAGTTTGGCGACGGCCGCGTACGTGCCATCGACATCATGCGCGACGTGGACACGGACGGCGACGGCGTGATCTCCGCTCGGGAGCTCAAGAGTGCCCTCAAGGCGTCGGGCATGTCGGACGAGGAGACGGCGGCCACGTTTGCGGACGTCGGCACAGACGGCAACGGCCCAATCGACCTGCGCGAGCTCAAGCGGATGCTGCGCGCCTCTTCTTCTCCGCCCAGGCGCTCACCACGGCGCGCCTCGTCTTCTCCGCCCAGGCGCTCACCATGGCGCTGGTCACAGCCTTCGCCTCCACGCTCACCTCAGCGCACCCGGCCACCACCGCCGCCGCCACGGCCGCCTGCCGCCGCCGCCGCCGCCTCCGCTGCCGTCTCCGCCGCCGCGCCGCCACCGCCCGTGCCGCCCCCGATTGGACTCGACGGTCAGAGCAGTAACGGTCAGAGCGGTTACGGTCAGAGCGGTTACGGTCAGAGCGGTTACGGTCAGAGCGGCCAGTGCGCTGCCCTGAGCGGTTACGGTCAGAGCGGTTACGGTCAGAGCGGCCAGTGCGCTGCCCTGACGACCACCGCCACGACGATGGCGGCGGAGACGAGCGCGATGAGCGCCATGATGAGCGCGCCGGCGCTTCTGACGCCTCCTCCTCCAGCGGGTGAGTGGTCGGCGTTGCAGGCGTTGCAGGAGCGCCTCCGAGTGCATGCGCAGCAGCAACGGGAGGCCTCGGGCGCGGCAGCCAAGGGCTTCACCACCGCCTTCGGCGCGGACTTGGGCGCTGCCCCGAGCGCCGTGTCGGGTGCCGCGCCAGACGTTGCGTCGAGCGCCGTCTCGAGCGCCGTGTCGAACGGCGCCCATTCGCTTGGCGTGTGCCGCCAGCAAGGCATGGCAAGCCAGCTGGGAACGGCGCCGCCGCTAAGGCAGCTACCCATCCCGGACACTTCGTCCGTGTGGGGCCGGATTGCATGGGAGATGGGGCCAGCTCTCGAGCGAGCCCGCACGGCCAGCATCGGGGCGGCGCCAGCCGGAGCAGGGCCTTAGCCGCGCCCTGATGAGGGAGGCAATCAGAGGTCATCAGGGTGAGGAGCACCAGGACCTTAGCCGCGCCCTGATGAGAGAGGCAGTCAGAGGTCATCAGGGTGAGGAGCACCAGGACCTTAGCCGCGCCCTGATGAGGGAGGCAATCAGAGGTCATCAGGGTGAGGAGCACCAGGACCTTAGCCGCGCCTCATGTGAAGGCCCTCGTGCGCCTCTACACAATCTCTCAATACTCAAAGGCTCAGCGCTCCCATCAGCCATGATCAGATCGACCAGAATGCTGCCAGTCCCAGTCGCCTACCGTACGCGCGCGTGGCCGCCTTTTACGAGCGTGCTCCGTTCATGACGTGACGAGGGATGCCCGTGCGGTCGTCAACACAGCCTCACAGGTGACCTGCGCTCGAGTGCTGTGTCTCGAGTCACTATTAAAAATACATGCAAACTGAGAATGAGAGATCTACTGCACCTATAGTGCGTGTGCCGATCATTCGCCCGGTCGCGAGATCATAATATTATACGTTTCGACTACTGTACTTCTCCAAGAAAGCAAGATATAACTAGGTCCCGCCATCCCCGTCTCGGCTCGTCATCTCAGCGAGCGGCTGCCTCCGCGGGGTGCACGGAATTTTCGGCCGCACGCGTCATTCGTGCGAGAGGGGGCGGCGTCGGCGCGTGTGCGGACGCCACGGCCGCCAAGAGCAGAATCACAGGTCGCTGATCGCATCGCAGCACTGCGTGTAGCGGAAGCATATTGTATAGCAGCCGAGGGCGAGCACGCAGCCCGAAAACACAAAGAGTAGCGTGGACTCAAGGGTGGAGATGCCGTATGCCCAGCCAAAGAGCCGACGCCACGTGCGCACGAGTATGCCCGGCGGGTCGACGTCCTCGCGCCGAAAGTGCGCCGAGAAGAGCACGTGCAACTTTTCTTGGTCAAATTGCGAAAGATCGACCGTCTTGACCTCGAGACCTTGGGTATCGTAGACGTGCAGCACAGGCCGCTCATGCAGCTTCCAATTCACTGTGACGTCGGGGTACTGGTCCACGCCGCCCGGCCGCCGCAGGAATGCCTTGACCTGTGGCAGCCGGTTGAGCGTTCACCTCGGGCAGGAAATGACGACGCCTCGGTGCCCCAGCGCGGTGACATTGGCGCTGCCGATTTTACGCTCGATCGGCTCGGCGGACTCGGTCAATGGCATCGGGATCGCGATCGCGCTGCGGCTCGCAGCGAGCAAGAGGACCGCGCGAGTAAGGGCCGCCATCGCAATTGGTGAGAAGACGAGGGTGTGCCCGTCACGGCGCTTTTCGAGAGAGGGAGTTGTCTACTATAGTTGTCTACTTCCCGGATGCGCATCTCTCGCGCTCGCGCGCACAGCGCCTCAGTTACGACCTCAGCTGTGTGCATCACGCGAGCTTGGGTTGCGCGCCGGTGTCGCCGCCCGTGACGGCGGCCTCGTCGGCGCTCACCTCTCCATGGGCGTCCTCGGCTGGCGCGCTCTCGAGCAGCGTACTCATCGCCTCGGGCAGGTGGAGGGGTTCCGGCTTGAGGTGGCGCCGATGCACGGCGATGAAAGCATCCATCTGGGGCTGGAGCGTGCGTAGCATGTCGGCGTTGAGGCTGAGCGCCGCCTGCACGGCGTCATGCGCGTTCATCACGATCGAGAACGCCTGCGGGCCGAGCAGCCTCTTCATTTCCGCATCCGCCGACCCAGTGAGCCCGAGAAGTTGCAACGCCTGCACTGCGGCCTTCTGGCACTCGGGCGAGAAGGTCTCGCGACTGAGGAGGGTGCAGAGCCAGGGCACGAGCTCGAGCTCGACACACGCGCGCTCGCGACGCTCAGTGGGGAGTGAGGCGACGAGTTGCCCAAGAGCGCGCGCCGCAGACGCTTGCATATGGAGGGGCGGCGCTCTCTTCGGGTCGGTCGCGTCGATGAGCACGTGGATCAGGTGGCGTAGCAGCGACTCCTCGAGCTGCTCGGTCGCGAGGAGCACCGAGAAGAGCTGCCCCGCCTCATACAGCAGCTGCAGGTTGAACGAGTTGAGCAGCCCCACCGCCGCCTCGCAATAGCCCTCGTGCAGCACCGGCTGCGGGTGGCCCTCTTCGTCCTTGCGGTAGAGCTGGGAAGTGGGCAGCACCTTGAGGAGTGTGCGCAGGCCAGCGCACGCGAGCCGCTGCGCGTGCGCCGACTCGATGCGCAGCAGCCGCAGCAGCGCGCGGTGCACCTCGGTCGAGAAGCGGGGGTTGCCCCGTCCGATCGTGACGAGCAGGTCGCGCGCGTCCTCGAGCAGTGCCTCCGACTTGCTCGCGCGCATGAAGGCCTCGATCGCTTCGATGCCATCCCCGTCGCACACAATCTCCTTGTAGTGCCGGCCCGCGTTCGCGACCGCCATGAGCAACCGCATCGCCTCGTGCTTGTCGTGCTCGGGCAGCTGCGGCAACGAGAGTATCTCGACCACCGTCGCGACGCCGCCAACTTCGACAAACTCGGCGAGGTAGCGCTGACCACTCGAGGCGGCAACGAAGACGGCGATCGCCTGCAGCTGCAGCGCCACGGAGTGGCCCAGCGCGTAGGAGAGTCGCAGCCACGCCGAGATGCGAGTGAGCACCAGGCTCGCGCCATTCTCCAGCTCGTCCTCGAGCTGAGGGCCGGTCATGTCGGCACAGCGCGCGACAAACTCCTCGAGCTGCTTGGTGCGCGAGGCGCGCGTGCCCGTGTCCCACCGGCGCAGAAAGGCGTTCAGCTGCTTGGCTGCCGGCATCCTGTGGACCTGAAACAGCGATAACAAGGAGACTGAAGGATCGACTGAAGACACTGAAGCCCTGAACTGCTGACTGCAAGCAGGTCCTCTGGTGTGAAACAGTGGAAACTGGAAAGAGGGAAACACAAGGATGACTGTGACAGGCTGACAGCGCTCATGCCGGCGTTTTTAAATAGTAACAGCAACAAATGTGAGCCTCCTCGCCAACGAAATCATCATCAATAATCATCTAACATAAATATACGCTCGTTTACGCTCGTTGGCACAGCCGGCGAGATCTCAGATCAGACCTCCGTAGTTCGACCCACATCCACACATGTCAGGCAAGAAGTACCAGCGTATACCAGCATGCACCTCACTCTAGCGACGAGTTCACCACGCTGTTGCAGCATGAGGGCCATCAGCTGCCTTTCTTGGTGAGATCGTCGAGCGCGCGCAGGTGGCGCCTCTGCTTGAGCACCTGCTTGGCGATGCGGAAGAGCTGTACGAGCAGGAAGAGTACAACGCCCGAGCTCGCGTACATCCATCCTTTTTTGGTCTGCACGGTATTGAGGGTGATCACGCGCCCGAAGGAGAGCAGCGACTCCTCGAGAAGGTCCTTCTCGGCGGCGATGCGGATGTCGGGCAGGTTGTTGGACATGTGCATGACTGTGTTCTCGCCCTCGACGCCGTCGATGAAGGCCATCCGAGCGGGGCGGACACGGTGCCACGCCTTCTTGATCGGCACTACGGTGAACCTGCGGCGTGGCGCAGATAGCAGTCGTGAGTGTGCCGGAGGCGCGGCGAGGTGGCGTGGATGGGGTGGAGGTATGACGCGTGGCCGTGTGGCGGCGTGGCGGCACCCGCGCGGCAGTCGCGGCGGCTAGCGTGGCCGTGTGGCGGCGTGGGCGGCAGCCGCGCGGCGGCGTGGCGGCGAGGTGGCACCTCTCTCATCAGCAGCGGCGGAGGCCTGACACAGCAGCAGGGGCAGAGGCCTGACACAGCGGCAGCGGCAGCGACAGAGGCCTGGCACAACAATCGCGCCATGGCACGCAACGGAGGCCATCGGCGCCGGCGCGTGTGGTGATGCGGGTCGGCGGCGGCTCACTCGTGCACATGGGACTCGCCGTGGTTGAGGTAGTCGAGCGTGAAATTGTTGGCGCCTGCGACCACTCGGAACTTGTCGCTTTTCCAATTGTCGTCATTGATGACGAGGCTGTACGCGTCACCCTGGCCGCGGTTGAAGATGGAGAGCGTCACGTTGAACGGCTGACCGACGGAGAAGCCTGACATCGGCGTCATCTTCTTGTACAGGAGCAGCACGCTGCGGCCCTGCACAGCACGGAGGCGGAGCACGGAAGCAAGTCAGCATAAAGGCCCACCAGCTATGGCGTGCACATTCATGGCGGACCTCCTCTTCATCGCCAGCCACCAGGCTCTGCGTGAGGCCGATGACAGCGAGAGCGAGAAGTCGATTCATCTCTCCCAAACACGTGTCAAACACGAAAATAAAGTCAGCTGAAAACGTCAAAAAAAGCAAATACACGGCGGCGGGCGACACGCGGCGAACGGCACGCGCGCGCTACGAACGGCACAACAGAAAAGTCTTCGGCCCGTTTTGGAAGCCCCAAACTTGTGCGGCCAAACCTGCGCTTGCATCGCATCCCGGCACGTCAAGGCGCCGGCCGCGGCGCCGCGGCATCGCCGTCCGCCTGTTGACGGCGGAGCTGTTGCACATTCATGCCGCCGTCACCTCCGCCTCCACCCACGTCCCCGCCTTCAGACGATCCGTATGCTGGATTGTCGTCCAAGGAGATTTACAAGCTGAAGCTCAAAGAGATCAAGGCTAAGGAGGCCGCCGAGAAGGCATTGGAGGAAGCAGAACGAGCAAAGCGCGAGGCGGAGGAGGCCACCATTCGTGAGGAGAAGGAACGACTGCTTGCGGATCAAGCAAGGAAACTCGAGCGTCAAGGGACGAGTCAAAAGAAAGGGAAGAAGAATCCGTTCGCGAGCTTTTCCTTGAAGAAAGAGATCGACCCCCTCACGGGTGCCGACCCAAGTAACAAAGACGAGGGTGCGAGCGTGCACAGCAGCGATAAGTCGCGAACACCCACCGGTGCGGACGGCATGACACAGCTCGTGAACCGTCTCGCGACGGCCTCGCGAGGCAAGATGATAACCGAGGTCAAGGAAGCGGTGGTGGTCACACAGCACGATCGCGAGCTGCTCAATAGACAGGACCGCGACCTCATCAACGACATCCTCGCCAAGGCGGAGCGTGAGCGCGTCAGGGACGAGCTACGCCGGTACGCTTCGCCGCAGCGCACGGAGCGCACCGTGCCATCCTCGCCACGCGAAGGCCTTTCGGGCTGCAGCTCTCTCGACACGATCGATCGCGAGAAGCACGCCAGCTACTACCGCGGCCTGAACTCGCCCCCCCGCTCGCCGCGCTCGAAGGAGGGTCTGATGTCGCCGCCGAAAGACAGGTCCGCGAGGGGCACTTCCCCCTCGGCGATCCCGAGCTCACGAAGCCCTTATATGGACGAGTTCCTCCTCCAAAAGGAAGCCAAAAGCGGGCCACGGTCGAGCAGCCGGAGCAAGCGCGGCTCGCCGAAGAAGTCATCGCCAAAGTCAAAGGCAAAGGCAAAGAAATCCGACAAGTCCAAGTGATGCGCACCGCATGCGCACCCAGTAGCAATCCGTTACAAGGCGACTCCCCCACACAGGGGCACCTTGCAACGCTTTCGGAGTAGGGCGAGGGTCGCGAACCACAGCGTTGGCTTATAGCTGGCGCGACTGCGTGACTGCGTGAGCTGAGCTTCAAAGCATCTCAGCATGGAGCAGAGATGCAAGATTCAAATTCAGCAGTAACGTCAGAGGGCGTCGCTGGTGTGGACCACCGTATCTTAATCGTATCAGAATAGATCGCATGTATTCAACCGAGCGTGTGCTCGGTGCCTCTGTCATGGTCGGGTCGGTTCCGCACTTCACGGGACGTGACCTGGTGTGAAAACTGAGGCGATGGCGGCAAATACTCGTCTCTCGTCATCCACACTCGTTGCGGCGCAGCTCTCGGGCACATTTGGCCGGCCTGCGCGCAACGTCCGCGGCCGGCCGTCCCTCGACCGTCTCGCGCTCGACCACCTCTTCGCCAACCACATCGTCTCCGACCTCGCGCAGCTTCCCGCGCTATGGGCACTGCCTGGGCCACGCGGCGCGCCGCCATACGTGAGCGACGTGGATTTCGATGGCTCGGGCGAGCTACTGGCGAGCTGCTCCACGGATGGGCGCATTGCCGTCTTCCAGGCGCAGCAGTTTGCGGCCACGCTCCAAGCCGCGCACGCGCACGCGGAGCGCGCTGCCGAGGAGGCGCTCGCGCTGCAGCTCGCCTCTGAGGAGCGCGCGGGCGGGAGCGCACACGCGGCCGCGATCCAGGCGGCCGCCGTCGCCGCGGCCAAGGCCGCCGAGGTCGCTCATCACACCGTCGCGTGCGAGCCGCTGCTGTGCATCTCGACGCGCCAGAGCGCGTGCGCCACGCGCTGGAGCCCACACGCGCGCGACGAGCTCGTGTGCGCTTACGCGAACGCGCACGAGCTGCACGTCTTCGACCTCGGCAGCGCGACGCCCAACCGCCCCGTGCGCCGACTCCGCTCCGCCAAGGCATACGCAGCCACCCAGGGCGTCGCCGACGTCGCCTTCCCGCCTGGCGGCGCATTCCCGGCGGCGTCCGGTCGAGTCGTGCTTGCTGGCGGCCGCGATGGCCAACTGCGCGTTTGGGATGTGCGCGCACCGCAGCCGCTCGTGGCACAGGCGACGACGGCCACCGGCGGGTTCACCCTCGGCGTGCGCGCTCAGGACGCGCATGCAGGAGCCATCCACGTACTCTGTGCCGCGCCCGATGGCGCGCGCGTGTACGCGGGCACGGACGAGGGCTGCGTGGTCGCGTGGGACGTTCGTGCTCTTCAAACGACGCTGAAGGTGGTGCGCGTGGGCCGCGCGCTTGCGAGCGCTGCCAGGAGCACCGCCGAAGGCGTAGTCGGACTCTCACACCATCCGAGCCTGCGCCACATCCTCTGTTCACAGCTCTCGGGTGGCTGCGCCATTCTGGTGGACGCCGAGGAGGGTGCCATACGCGCTGTGCGCCCGGCGCCGCGCCCGCCCCCGCCGGATGCGGCGACGCTGCCGGACTCGGAGGGCCTCGTGCCGCTCGGCGCACGGGCCGCCATCGGTGCGGCGGGCGGCGCAGCGGGCGGCGCGCCCCCCGATTGGCGCGTACGCACGCATCGCGGCGCGTTCCTCGAGAGCGGCGGTGGCGACGTGTGGTGGTGTACGGGGCTCGCCGGCACGAGCGACCTTACCTCGCTTCGAGTGCGTCGCTACTGCACCGAGCTGAGTGCGGCTCGCACGACGCCAACGTCAGCTCCCGTGGTGGCGGTGGCCGCGCACCCACAAGGACGCTTGCTCGCGGTCGGTCTGCGGGACAATTCTATTGGCCTCGTGGCGCCGTGCGCGCACGTGCCCGCGCTGCCGCTGCGTTTGGACGTGGGGCCGGCCGAGGCGGCCGGGGACGGGGCACGAATTGTCGCGCCTCCGCCGCGTTCGAGGAGCGTCGCGCAGGTGGCGGCGGAGGAGAGCGCAGCGCCTACGGAGGTGGGAGCAAGCAAGCAAACACATAAGCTTCGAATACCTAGCTTGCTTGAGGTGGGGGGAGCTCCGGGAGCGTCCACGATGGGGGGGGCGTCCGCGGTGGGGCTGAAGCTGGTGGCGCCGCCGAATATCATGGCGGCAGCCTCGGCCGCGCAGCCGCCGACGTACGCGGCCATGCCCGTGCTCGACACGGCGCTGGATGAGGACGAGGTCGCGGAGGTCGCCATGCTGGAGCGTGTCGCTGCTGACGCCGCCGCCACATTGCGAGGCGGCCGCCGCCCGGCGGCAGTTCGATCGATCTTTGAGCCACGTGCAGACGATGCGAAGAAGGGGGGAGCTGCAGGTCCTGGCGCTCTTCCACCAAGCTCGGCTGAGTTGACGGCTGCTGCCTCGACCACCGCCGCCGCCACCGAGCCGCCGCACGAGCCGCCCTCTAAGCCCGCGCCCAAGCGGCAGCGCCAGTCGTCGCTCGCTGACTTTTTCAGGAAGTAGGTGGAGGCGTTTCTGTGTGCATCCTTGTGCAGCTGCCTGTTTTGGACAACTTTTTTACTTTTGTAAGGCTGAACGACAATGCTGCAGAGCGCTCTCGATCATGAGAGCTGGAGCCAGCAACGTGCGCACTCCGCTTGCCATGACTGCTGCACGCATAGAGCTGCCCTTCTCGCTCACCTTGTTTGCATTTCGAGCTCGCCGCAGGCTTCGGTGCCACCCCGCGGCTGCCCAAGATCGCGGCGGCGACGTCGATAGACGATGCGGCGGCCGTCGAAGTGGGTGATGCATCGGATCCGGCGGCACCTCTGCCGCTGCCACCTCCACCGCGGCCCGGCGCCGTCTATCTGACCACGCGGCCCGCCAAGAAAAAGATCGCCTTTGTGACGGGCACGCCGATCACGGCGGCGGTGGCGCGCGAGGTGGCCGAGCTGCGGCGCGCGCGCGAAGAGGCGACGGAGCTGGCGGCCGCATTTTACGGCGGCCAACGACCTACGGCGCCAATTGCTACGCAGCCGGCGGCACCGGGCGGCAGCAGCAGCAGCAGCCCGCGGCGCAAGGCCTCCTCAGTCGGTGCCGACGGTGGCGGTGGGCAGTCGCAGTCGGCACGCGGGCCAAGCCCTCGACGGCGCGCGTCGCAGGAGGCGGCGGCGCACGCCTCCAAATCGGCCTCGCTCCAGGGCAGCGTCAGCAAACAGCTGGGGCTCGATGGCACTGTCGCGAGCCTCGAGCCCGCCCCGTCCGAGCGGCTTGGCTTCAGCCATAATGGGCCGCAGCCGCAGCAGTCGCCGTACGTGGCTCTGCATGCCAAGGACGCGGTGCTCGCCCACCTGGCCGCGCCGTTCGGGTACGACGCGTGGACGAGCCGCTCGACCCAGCGCGGCGGCCCCGTGGCAGAGAGCCTCGTGTGCGGTCGTGAAGCTGTGGTGCTCGCTGAGGTCGAGCTGATCGCGAGGGAGGCTGGCCTCACTCTCGATGCGATGGTGGACGCGGGGCTGAGCGTCGACGATGCGCGCGCGCTGCTCGAGCGGCTGTATGTCCACTCGACCGGCTTCGTGCAGCAGCTCGCCGAGTCGTTTGGCAGGCAGCCCCAGCGCGAAGGGCTCCTCGGCAGGGTGTGGAGCGCGTACGGGCTGCTGGTGGAACGAGTCCAGGTGGAGGGCGTGGATTACCGGTCGGTCTTGGCGTCGCACCAGAAGCGGGCCGAGGTGGCGTACGCCCAGCTCGAGGCCGACTTTCGCGCCACCTCCGAGTCCCTGCAGGCTCAGCTCGATGAGGTGAGAGGGCAGATCGGCGCATACGCGGGCAGATCGCGCATCGTCCGGCATGCAAGTGCTCACCACGGCGCCGTTCCCCTTCCCCACAGGTGAGAGGGCAGATCGCCGCGTACGTGGGCGAGCGTGATGAGCAGCGCGCCCGTGCCGACGCGTCGGACGCGCTCGCGGCGGCGCGGCTCGAGGAGCGCGCGCTGGCCGAGGCGGCGCTGCAAGTGGTCGAGAAGCAGCTGAAGGTCGAGGTGCAGGCGCGCGAGAGCGTCGAGCGCCGCTTGGCCGAGGAGGTCAAGGCCCAAGTGCCTCTCAAGGCGCAGCTCGCCCAACTGGCCGACGTCCAGGCGGAGGCGGCGCGGTTTCAGATGGCGGCGCAGAAGGCGAGCGCCGAGCTGCCGCCACTGCTCGAGGCGATCAAGAGGCTTGAGCTGCAGGTGCAGCAGGCGGAGGTGCTCTCGAACGTGCTGCGCGAGGACAAGGGCGCGCTCGAGAAGGAGGTGAGTGTCACGTCGCTCAAGCTCGATGCGAAGACACGGGAGGTCGAGAAGCTCGCCAACGAGCTGCGGATCGAGCGCAACAAGAGTCTCGAAATGAAGGTGGTCCAGGTGCAGGCGGAGACGAAGAAGGAGAGCAAGCTCGGCGCGCTCCTCGAGCGCGTCCTCAAGGCCGAACAGGAGCGCGAGGCGATCGAAAAGCGAGCACTCGCCGCGGAGCGCGAGGCGGCGCAGGTGAAGCAGGAGGTGCAGCAGGTGCAGCAGGAGACGATCCAGGTGTCCGAGGCTAAGGGGGAGCTGCAACTGGAGCTCGAGCAAGTGCGCGCCCAGGTGAGCGCTGAGCGTTCGAGGGTCAAGCAGCTCAATCTCGAGCTTGAGAGCGAGAGGCTGGCGACGGCCAAAGCGAAGCAAGCGACCGAGGGCGCGCTGCTCGAGGCGGCTGGCGCGCAGGAGCAGACCGTTAGGGTGGTCGACGAGCTCGCGGCCGCACGTACGGACGCGCGAGAGGCGCGCGAGGCACTCGATGCGGTCAAGCTGGGCGCCTTCCGCAAGGTGGATCAGCTCAACGCCGAGATCACCGAGATCACTGCTGGCAAGGAGGCGGCCGAGGCCGAGGTGCTGTCGGTGCGCGAGGCCGAAGCGCTCGCAAAGGCGCGAGTCACATCTCTTGAGGACGAGATCCAGAAGATGCGCCTGGTGAGCGCGCAGCTCGAGCTGACGCACCAGACCCAGCTGTTGAATCAGCACGAAGCGCAACGGCTCGAGCGTGAAGCGCTCGAGGCCCATCAGGCCACCGAGCTGCAGCACCATATGGAGGAGGCGGCCCTGTTGCGCGAGGTGCTCGACTCCTCGAGTACCCTCATGGCCTCCTTCGAGCTCATGCGCGCCGAGGTTGCGAACCTGACAGCCGATAACGAGTGCTACGTGGCCGAGCGGCGTCAACTCGAGGACGCGCTCAGCTGCCGCTTCGAGCTGCGCTCCACTTGCAGCACCGTCGAGGCGGTCGGCTTCATGCTCGAAGATCCTTTGGCTGTGGACCTCGTCGCGCAGCTCGCGCTACAGTGCGAGCAGCAGCGCGCTCTCGATGCGACTGAGCGCGACCTGGCCGAGGCGCTTGGATGCTTCGACACTCTGGTGGCCTTTTGCAGGGACGAGCTGCAGCCCGAGGCGAACGCTGCCTGGTTGGCCGTGCAAGAGATGCCCCGGCTCCGCGAGGACCTGCTGCAAGCAGGGATGGTCCATTCCGATGGCATGGCCCAGCTGCAGCGCGCGCGCGCGGAGGCGGAGGCGGAGCGGCGGCGGCTGCTCGACGAGGTCGCGGTAGTCAACGCGAAGCTCGCGAAGGTGAGCGAGCAGGCCGCCTACACCACCGAGTTGCAGGCTTCACAGCTCACCCAGCTGACTATGGACTTCACCGAATGCAACGAGGAGCTCCAAAACTGGCGAATGGGCAACATCCGGCTCGCCAACGCGCGCCAGTGGCGCGAAGAGCGCGAGAAGGCGAAGGCCGGCGGGGGCAGCAGCGGCGGCCCGCCCGTCGAGGGCGGCGGCGTGGAGGCGTCGCCGCCCCCTGCGGCCGCGTTGGCGTGAGAGCCTGGCAAAGAGCGCCGCTCAAGAACCTCAGGGTGTGCACGCTGCGTTATTCGCGCCGGAGGGATCCGAAGAGCGTGCGAAACAGATGTGTCTCAGCATCGGGGCCACAGCGCGAGTTCTAGAGCGTATGCGTAGTGGGTAGTGTGTAGACGGGTCGCCTCCCCCCCTCGCCTGAGACGCCCGCGACGGGGTCACGACGCAGGCGCGCGGACCGCCGCGCCGGTCCGCCCACCGCCGCCACGATCCTTCGCGGCGCCGCGCTGTCCGGTATCCGGAGGCAGCGCGGACGACGCGCGAGGCGCGCGAGGGCCGAGGGTCCGAACCCGGCAGAGCGTTCGAATTTTTTCGGTATTAAACTCCGCACCGTATTTCGAACACGATCCCGCTCCCGCCCCAACGCCCCACCAAGGTCCAAGCACCGTCGTGGGCCTGAATGTGCCTCCCACCACTATGCAGAATTGCAGATGCACCAAATCAACGCCAACACAACGCCACTCTAACACCACTCCCGTTCGCGACCCCACGCTAGGGCCATGGACAGGGCGCGCTGCTCGTGCTGGCGGCATATTTTTAACGGGCTGCGGACACACGAGCATTGGGTGATCTCCTTTAGCCCCTGCATAGATCAGCTGTCTGTCTCACGGTGGCGTGATGCCCAGCCGGCAATGAGCTGTGCGCATGCATCGCTTCCGCTGCCTCTTGCCATAAGCCAGACATCGATTCCTTGTGTACGCACTGAGGGAGGCACCTCACTTGCACTGATGAGCGCGCCGGCACGACCACGAAGCAGCTCAATCGCCCCCTGAGGATATGGCACGAAGCCTTCATCGGGTGGCGACAGCATGCACTCAGCCCCCAAGCGGATGCAGCAGGCCAGCCCGTTCCCAGTCAGAGCAGGGTACAAGCTGTCAGCACGAACGTCGCTGAAAATAGCTTTCCAGACGCCATTCTTGCCAAACCAGATTGTGCCTGTGGTGAGATCCGACCCAAGGCCGATGACGTCACCTGCAGCCCACTGTTCCTCCCATTGACTCTCTCCTGCGTGCCATAAGAGCTTTCGTGCACCGTCAGCCCCCCAGCTTACATCATCGTCACCTACACCCTCGCCCAAGGGAGCGCTCGCTCCGACAAGAAACGATGGCGATGCCCACCCGAGCTGCTGCGCACCGCCAATTGCGATGAGCTCGATCTCGTAAAAGGCTTTGACGGGCGCCGCGGCCACTTGAACGCCAATCGTGCTGAATCCTGTAATGAGGGTTGCCGATAGGGGCACGCTGGCTGTAAGCAGTGTCGTCCCAGCCTCGAGCAGGACGCGAGCGCACGGCTCGTGGCCATTTTCGGCAGCGATCATCAAGGCGGTCCATCCGTCGGACTTTGCCTGATTTGGGTCGGCCTTCGCCTCGAGCAGGACGAGAGCGACCTGCTCGTCGCCATAATGGGCAGCGAGCATCAAGGCGGTCCAGCCGTCGTGCTTTGCCTGATTTGGGTCGGCCTTTGCCTCGAGCAGGACGAGAGCGACTTGCTCGTGGCCATTTTGGGCAGCGCATATCAAGGCGGTCTCGCCGTTGGGCTTTGCCTGATTTGGGTCGGCCTTCGCCTCGAGCAGGACGAGAGCGACTTGCTCGTGGCCATTTTGGGCAGCTGCCATCAAGGCGGTCACGCCGTCAGGCATTCCCTGATTTG
>JWZX01000554.1:0-20239 GCA_001275005.1 Chrysochromulina tobinii
TTCCGGGACTTAATCCCCCCCCCTCCATCAATCCCTTGTCAATCTCTTGTCCTTACTCCCCCCCCTCCATCAATCCCTTGTCAATCCCTTGTCCTCGGCGCAGCTCAACTCGCCCAAGAAGGGCATTCGCAAGGAGGCGTGCTGGACGATTTCGAACATCACGGCTGGGACGCGCGAGCAGATCCAAGCGGTCATCGAGGCGAACATCATCCCGCCGCTCGTGCACCTCCTCGCCACCGCTGAGTTTGATATCAAGAAGGAGGCGGCCTGGTCCATTTCCAACGCGACGAGCGGCGGCTCGCCTGAGCAGATCAGGTACCTGGTGCAGCAGGGATGCATCAAGCCGCTGTGCGACCTCCTCACATGCAACGACCCGCGCCTCGTGACCGTTGCCCTCGAGGGCATCGAGAATGTGCTCAAGGCTGGCGAGCACGAGGCGCCAACCACCGGCGGCACCAACCCGTACACGCAATTCGTGGACGAGGCGGAAGGGATCGACAAGCTCGAGGCGCTGCAAAACCACTCCAACGAGGACGTGTACAAGAAGGCGATGCACATCCTCGAGACCTACTACGGCCTCGACGAGGACGACGGGACGATCGCGCCCGAGATGACGCAGTCCGGCTTCCTCTTCCAGACGCCGCAGGCGCCGCCCCCAGGCCCCGGGGGGGGTGGCTTCCAGTTCGGCTGAGGGGGAGCCGTAGCCGATAGGGTGGCGCCACTCCCCGGCGCCCGTCGGCTCGGCGGCCTCGTGAACGAGACCGCGCTCCCCCAACCCATCCCTCTTGCCCATGGGGCTCGCGACCGAATTCCCCGGAGAGGGATGGCAGGGCAGCCCCTCCGCTGCCCTGCCGCTGCCCTGCCGCTGCCCTGCCGCTGCCCCGCCGCTGCCCCGCCATCCCTGCTGCTGTCCCCCCCGCGCTTTGCACACGCTGGGGGAGTTTGAAAAGGAGAGAGACGAGATGAGATGCATCGCTCACATCGTTAAGGAAGAGTCGGTCGTCTGAAGATGTAAGATCTGCGTCGGGCGTTTCGGAAGTCCTACTAGTCTCTCACGCTGTTGGTGTGGATTTGCTTGGATGAAACCACTTCTCGAATGCGCAACTCGAACTTGCGCGCGACGGCGCCTCCCCCCGAAATATTACTCTTGTAGAGAAGGAAGCTCAAATTGGAAAGGTCGCGGATTCGGGTGTGGCTTCTTGTGTGGCCTCGCAACCTGTCCGCCTGTGCCGAGCTTGTGGCCGTCCGAGCGCGCAGCACGCGATGCCCGTGCCGGCGGTCAACGGTGGCAGCGTGTCGGCCTCATCGTCCAACCGGCCGGAGTCGGCCAAGCTCCCGCGAGGCGGAGGTAACCCGACAGGATCGTCAAACGCAACCAGCGGAGGTAAGTCGTCGGAATCGTCGTCGAGTGCACCAGCAGGCAAGAAGACCAAAATTGTAAGGATAGGACCGCCTCCACCGCAACCCGGAGTGTACGTTGCGCGGCAGAAGCTGAGAGTGCGGCAAGGCTACGAGCTCGACAGTGAGGAGGTTGACCCACTCCCCGCCGATACACACTTGCGAATTTTGGACCAGCGGGTGCTGCCTGATTCTGGTGTTCGGCGGGCGTGGGTATCTCTTGAAAAGGACGAGCGCACGCCATACGGCTGGATCACAACGGTCGCCAAAGATGGGAGTGACAGCATCAAGCTCGAAGGAGCCGGACTTCCGACCGATGATGACCATCTCTTTAGCGACGACGATGACGTCGACGACGAGGAGGCTGCGCAGGGCAGTGTGTCGGTGCCCACGGCGCAAACGCCACCAACAGCCAGTCCCGCCGCCGCCGCCGCCGGATCAGCAGCGTCAGTGCCGTCTACTTCAAAAGCAGTCCGCACGCCTGCGGCCGCTTCGACTAGAGCTGCGGCTGCCACGACGCAGTCCGGCGAAAGTCAGGCTTCATCCTCGTCCGCTCGATCGCTGAGCGCGCCATCAGCTGCATGCCAAGAGCTGCACACGATTGCCCGCGCCTATCTCGACATGGTCGCCGCGGAGGCTGAGTTGCTGGACGAGAAGTACAAGACGCTCAGGACGCGCATTGGCGAGGCTCTTGCGGCCACCCAAGCCAAGGTGAAAGAGCTTGTGGTGTCATGGGCGAAGGATGGACACCAGCCCATTTCGAAGATGGACTTTCGGAAGCACGTGCGTAGGGTGATCAAGGAAGATGATACCAAGAAGATTGACGAGCTCTTCGGCGAGCTGGACGATGATGGAAGTGGGTCGCTCGACGTGAAGGAGCTAACGGCGACCTTCAACAGTTTGCAGGATGAGGCCAAACTCGCCAAGGCACGAGCTGAGGCGATTCGCCAGCGCTGCGCCTTTCTGCAGAGCCGGGCCGGTGCGGCCACGCTAGCCGCCGACACGATGGCCGCAGCCGAGGAAGCTCTGGTGGAGCTCAATCGCATCAAGGGCAGCAAAACGCTGGGCAACACCGTTGGCGAGGCTCTGATCACGAAGAACTTCAAGGTCGGTGAAATTGTTGGCCAATGGGATTCCACTAAGGGAGAGGTGAGCAAACCCCAATTCCGCAAGAACCTAGCCAAGAGTCTAGATGTCAAGGCACCGGCAGAGCAAGTAGATCGACTGTTCGATAGGTTTGATAAGGACAGCGGTGGCACATTGGACTTGGACGAGCTCAAGGCTGCTATGGAGATCCTCAATGAGGAACATAAGCAGAGGGAGAATGCCCTCGCAGTCCAGCAGGCTAAGCATGAGTCGCTCGCAAAGACGGCCAAGAGCATGCACGCGGATGTCAAGAAGATGTACCAGGCAGACCAGGACGAGGCCAAGCAAAAGGCAGAGGCAGAGGCAAAGGAAGCCAAGCAGCGCGCTCTTGCGGAGGCGAACGCGCAAGCCGCGAGAGATGCCGCGAAGGAGGCTGCAGAGACGAAGAAGGCGGCGGAAAAGGCCGAGTTTGAACGCAAGGTCGAGGAAAGGAGGATTGCGAAGGCCGTTACCCACGCCGCTGCCGCGCTGCCGACTGCGCCGCCCAGTCGAGGAGTAAGAAATAGGTAAGATAACTCAGGCGCCATCGAATAGCCAAACCGAGCGGCGCGACCCACTGTACCATTGTAAAGTGCAGCGCGCCCGTTCGCAGTGGTGATCGTGAATAACTAAGAATAACTTAGTGATAACTCAATTCGATAACTTTGTATGTCGTATGTGGCTCGTTTTAGAAAGAAACGTATAGCACGGGTCTCTAGAGCCTTAAAAGCAATAGGTCTCTAGAGCTTAAAAGCAACAGGACGGATCATTATCAATTTACCATGGGCGTATGCCGAACTCTCCAAATGCCATTGTCCTCAGTCATGAGTCATCCCCCGGAACGCCGGCAGGATCATCGACCTAGGCAAAGATGTGTCTCCCTGGAGCAGCTGGCCCTTCTTTTTGTCTACAATCGAATCCGGTTACCCCTAAATAGACGGATACACATGTAGACCTGCTGGAACGGACGGAAGGCATAGGAGAAACTTTTCAGGAACACGTGGCTCAGCTGGAACGCCATGCTGCTGCCTCGCTTGCTCCAACTTGCGTGCTATGCACTTCTGTGCCATGGCATATTTGCCGACTTTTACCGTGACCTAGGCGTGTCGCGCCGCGCCAGCGCATCCGAAATCAAGGCCGCCTATCGCGACGCAGCCAAAAAGTACCATCCAGACAAAAACAAGGATGAAGATGCGCAGATCCGCTTCCAAAAGATCGCGGCGGCATACGAGACGCTCTCTGATCCCGAAAAGCGCCGGCTGTACGACCTGCACGGCAGCGATTACGCACAAGTCCAGCAGCAGCACGAGCAGAGGCAGCAGCAGCAGCGGCAGCAGGAGGAGTTCTTCAACGCCTTTGGCGGCGGCCACCGGCGCAGTCGGCACAACCAAGGCCCACCCATCTTTTCCTCGACTCTCTGGCTCACATCTGAGTCTTATCGCGACCTCGTCGAGGACAGCAATGAGAACTGGCTGCTGCAATTCTACCACGACGGTTCCGAGCAGTGCAAGGAGTTCGCGCCGCGCTGGGAAGCGCTCGCGGGCAAGCTGCCGCCGATGGTGCGCCTTGCGCGCGTGAACATCGACCAGAATTTTGGGCTCGTGCAGCGGTACCGCTCCTTCGTGCGCTGCCGGCAGAACGCTTTCTTAATGGAGTGCACCACGCCGGCGATCGTGCTGGTCACGCCGGGCGGCACCGACGGCAACCTGCAGGCACGTTGGCGTCCGCGCCCTGCTTGCTGCTACGCCACGCTCGCTGCTGTCGCGCCATGCTCGCTGCCGCTTGCGCACAGGCCGTGCGACCTGCGTGCCGCCCATGCGTGTGCGTCTGCCCACACGTCGCCCCCTCACCTGCTCTCCCCTGTGCGTTGCGTGCGCAGGCGGAGGCCTTCCGCGGGGGCCACCCGCCATCAGCAGAGCAGGTGTACGACTGGGTCAAACGCTCGTTGCCGCAGCGCCACCGCTCGCCACCCCAGATTGCGCCATCGGCGGACGAGCTCGCGCGCTTCCTGCGCCCGCCGTGGGCGAGCCCTCTCGGCACGAAGACGGCGCGGCGCGAGCGAGAGTCGGCCAGGCTCGAGGAGGCTGGTCGAGCTCGGCAGCCTGCCAAGGGCTGTATCTTCTCAGACAAGCCGATCGCCAACTCCATCTTCGCGCGCCACCTCGTCGCGAGCCTCGAGGATGTGCTTGTCCTCACGTCGGTCGTGGTGGAAGGAGGCCTTGACGCGCCGCACTCGGCCGGCGCGCAACTCGCGCGCGCGCATGGCGTCACGAGCCTCCCAACTGTCGCGGTCTGGCCCGACGCGGAGCTCGAGTACGCGAGATTGGGCGCGCCGCGGCTCTTCTCAATGGCGGAGAAGCCCGACGCCTCTGCGCGCGAGAGGCTGCTGGCCGAGCTGCGCGTCGCGGCGGTGCCGACGGTGCCGATGCTCCGGCCGTCCAACTACCATGCGCGCTGCGGCCCGGGCGTCGATGAAGACGATGTCAAGTTCTGCGTCTTGCTCTTCGTGCCCTTGGACGCTCAAGGCGTGTGGCCCGCGAACGCCAAGGCCGCGCTGGCCGCGATGCGCGCCGCGATACCCCTGAGGAATGGCGCGGCGCGTCTCGGGTGGGTGGATACCAACCGCCAAGAGCCCTTTGCCAGGCACGTGCTTGGCGCGGCGGGCGTGTGCACAGGCTCTGCTGTGAAGAGCCAAGCGGGCAACAGCGGCGGCGCCAAGCGTGGCGGCAGCGGCAGTGGCAGTGGCAGTGGCAGTGGCAGTGCCTCGTCCTGCGAAGGCGAGCGGCTGCCGCTCGCGCTGGTGGCGATGCAGGCGACCTCTGCGGGTGCGGGCAAGCGCAGCGCCGGCCGCAGCAGATACTCTGTGCGAGTGCACCGGTTTGGCGCCGTCCCGGGCGCACTGGGCACTCTGCGCACCGAGGAGCTACGTGCTTGGGTCGATGAGCTGACTAGCACTGCGATGGTAGTCGGAGGAGCCGGCGATTGGCAGCGGCTGCGCGAGCCCGCGCCGCCGCTGCGCGCCGACGAGCCACCGAGCGTGCGCGCTCACATCCTCGTGTGGTTCTTCTCGTGGGGCTGGATCGTGGCCACAATCCTCGTGGGTGGTGGTGGCGCGGCAGTCTTTTATGCGCCGCAGATCCAGCAGTGGTACGATAAGCAGCGGCGGCAGGCGAGGCAGCAGCAGCAGCAGCAGCGGCAGCAGCAGGAGCAGCAGCAACAGCGAGACCAAACGAATCAGACGCAGCAGCAGCAGCCACAGCAGCAGCCGCACGCGAGCCAGCGTACGCCGCCACAGGATGCCGAGGGAGACGAGAGCGATGCCGGCCCATCGCCGGCCTCACGCACGCCGAGCAGTGGAAGCGCGAGTACGCGCAGGTATGCTGAGAGCAGCCCCGGTAGCGCGTCCGCCGCCGCATCTGCAGAAGGCCTCTCGGGGCTCAGCGCAGACACCCTGAGCGCAGTGCTTGGTCGCGGCAGCTATACGCTCATCTTCGTGACCAATGCGGGCGTCGCGAGCCGCGCGACGATGCTCGCCACTGCGGCGCACTTTGCCGAGCAGTCCGCCGCAGGTGTCTCTGACTTTCGTGGCTGGGCGATTGTCACGCTAGACTTTGCCGCCGAGTCGTCGCGCGAGTCGAAGCCGCCGCTGCTGCGCGCGCTGCTGGCGCGGCTGCGCGCCTCCCCGGTGGGCGTGCTGCGCAAGGGCCAGACGCTCGCGTGCTTCAGTGGGCAGCCCTCCGTGCGTCTCGTCGGTGAGTGGATAGCCAAGCTGCGGATGGGCGAGGTCGAGTGGGCCAGGCTCAGCGACGATGGACCACTCTCGCCTGCCATGGACGAAGAGCCTGGCTAGTGTCACGTGAGACCCGACTTGCAGGACTACAAGGAGACCCGGTCGTAAAGCCGCCTCTGCACGCTGCAGCGAGAGCGTGACGGTCGAGCTTGACGGCGTGGCCAATCCCGGGCCGGCACCGAGCCTTACGGTGTGTACAGCCGAGCAGACTGAGCGGCTCCGCCTCTCGCCGCGAGACTTACAGTGGGTCGTCCGGCGGTCCCGGGTTCGCCCGGCTTGGTGGCTCCCGAGAGCGGCCGGACGAGAGCGGACCCGGGTCCAGTCGTACATAATGCTTAATCAGTTAAATCTTTTGCCGACTTACAGTCTTCGATCGTCGGCCGACTTACGGCCGACGGCGGCTCGGAGGACCGCGTCCGCGAGCGCGACGTGGACGAGCCGCAAATTACTAACCACGTTTTCGTCGCATCGTAGGGACGCGAGAACCCGCCTCTCATGAGTTTCCTGTACCGTACGCTGCAGCGGACGTCCTTATCATTTTACCACTACAATGACGTCGTTGCCTTCATCAGTGCCCAGCAGAAGCGGCTCGACATCAAACACGCTGACGATTGCCTCTCGCAGCGCGCGCCTCTGAGCGTCATCGCCACCCGTACTATTGATGAGCAGCACACCTTCGGGCCCAAGGTGCGAGCGCAACATCAGCAGAGCGGCTCTGCTAGAAAGAGACGAAGGCGGCGACTGAACTTCGAGACCGCAGCCGCCTTCAGCCTCGGGCGCACAGCTTGCATCGAGGAAGATGGCATCGAATCGCAAACTCGTATGCACCCGCAAGAAATGCAGTCCGTCTGTATGCAGGATGTGCATATGGCGCCCACGCAGGCCAAGATATTGTCGTGCGAGCGCCAGCACTCCATCATCGCTCTCGACGCAGGTCATTGTGCACTTGGGGTGCCTCTCTGCAAGGTGCATCGGCAGTACGCCGCCGCCGACCCCGATGAAGCATAAATTCTTCGGTGTCGGCTTCAGCTCATCCAGCGCAGCGACCATAGTTCGATGATAGGCTGGCATCAACATTCGACGGTTGAAGCGGCAGCTGTTGTGGCGCAAGGGCTCAATGCTGACGATGCTCTCCGCTGCCAGAGCGAGGCCTGGCCGAGAGGAGCAAAGCCAACGAAAGGCGAGGCCGTTTGTTAAGTGCTGCTCGAATACGTGAAGCGACGTGCGTTCGCCATGGTGAGAATGCAACCTGTGGATCACGCCACCACCAGGAAGCTCCACCTCAGTCTGGTTAAGCTCCATGCAGTAGTGACCACATGACCAATTGGTTCTTCAGGAAGGAAGCCCTGATAGTCCAAACAAGGCAAGCAGCCCCGAGGCCACAAGGACGCGGATAGCCCCCAAGGGGGGGGAGGGGACGCAACTCTGAGGTCTATAAATAGCACTGTGAATCATCGTGTGATCTCCAGGCGCCTGCGTCCTGAAGGCCAAAGGAACACACCAACCGGACACCACTTGGGCCCTGCCGGAAGGCGGCATGCCAACGAGCCAGAACGATCCGGCGAACCCGGCCAACGGGACGCCGCCTCGCCCGCCACCTAAGCTCCTTGATGGCGCTGAACCCATACGGACAGCCGTCAAAGTCCGGCCGCACACCGTCGCAGCACCGACCGGCGAGATTATTGGCTATCCATTGCGCGCTCAGCAGGCACTCGCAGCGATGAGAATCGACAGCCCTAACGCAAAGCGGCACACGGTTCGCTGCGTGGCGGACGACCATTATGCAATATCGCACGTCTCGCTGCCGCTACCCTTGCCGCTCAGGTGGGCTGTGCTCGCGGGACGGCATCGGAGGCTGGGTTCAGGTTGCGTGCCGGGCCTGCGCATGCTGCCCGAAGAGATATGGGAGCGCATCTTCCACTTCGCGGTGACGAAGCTGGACGTACCCAATGCCATCGAGTTCGGCGACCCGCCGCGCCCCGTCGACAGCCCGCGGGGCCGGTTCCACTGCGGCCTCGCCCTCAATGCCATGGTGTCGCAGCCGACCATGTACGAGACGCTCATGGTGCCGCTCGTCGAGAGCGCGCTCGAGGGGTACAGCAGCGCGCTGGTCACCTTCGGCCCACGTGGCTCGGGCAAGTCGCACACGCTCGAAGGCCCCCCGCGTGGCGTGAGTGCGAGCGGCGACAGCGGCGCCGGCGGCGCCGACGGCTCGTGTGGCGCGTGCAGCCCCGAAGGCGCCGGTGAGAGCGGCGAAGGTGGCGAGATTGCGACCGGCGCCGCCGGAGGCGCCCGCGCGGCGGACGAGGGGCTGATGCGCAAGGCGCTGCGCCACACGCTCCTCGCGCTGCACCGCCGGCACGGCGCGAAATGGGGCGCCCAGAACGAGTGGGCGCGCTTCGCGTGCTTCGCAGTGCATAAGCGGATCGTGTACGACATGCTGGCACCCGACGCGCCGATGCCGCGCAAGATCGTGCGCACCGACGCGGCGGGTGGGCGTTGCCACGCGTACGTCGACCGGCTGCATGCGCCGCCCGTGGCCAATCTCGCCGACTGCGATGCGCTGCTCGACGCAGCCCGAGCCGCGCGCTACCGGCTGCCCGTGTGCCCATCATGTGCGAACTGGACGCGCGAGCTCGACCTGTTCTGGACGCTGCACATCCGCGAGGGGCCCCTGGGCGGCGGCAGCCTCAGCTTCGTCAAGCTCGCCGGCCTCGACCGGCGTCAGCGGTGCAACGAGTGCCGCCCCCTGCCCACTACCAACCCCCACGGAAGGGCCGACGGGCATCAAACGGTTTCGTCACTCTCCGTCGTGCTGTCGGCCCTGGCAGATGGCAAGACGACGTACGTGCCCTACCGCGACTCGCCCACGACGGAGTTGATGCAGGAGATGCTCTGTGGGCGTGCCAAGGTTGCGTGGCTCGCGCACGTCGTCCCCGGCCCCGAGGGTGACTTTGACGAGACCGTCGCCACACTGCAGGCCACAGTGCGTGTGGGCAAGATCCTAAATACGCCGCAGCGGCTGCCGCACGGGCTGCAGGTGGCGGAGCGCGCGGCCGAGGCGCGCGAGATCGAGGAGCTACAAGGGCTGCTCAAGGCGAGGTCGCGCCTGAGCAGCAGGCCTGCTCCTGGGACTCCCAGCGGCCCGAGCCTGGCGCAGCGGGCCGTTGAAGGCGTGCGGCCGAGCACTCCGCCGGAGGTCACCTGAGGGCATCGATCTGGGCAAAGCAGCGCCGGCGGCCTCGGGGAGAACGGCTGAGGCGGAAGGCGCCGAGGACCCACAGTACCATGAGGAGCGCAAAGCGGTTTCACTCACACATCAGCCGAACGCGAAAACCCACAGGACGTGTCTTGTGTCGCTGGATACGACGATAGGTGTCGAGGTCACGCGCCGACGGCTTGATCTTAGTGCGTCGCGCGTCGCGGACACCCGGGCTTGAACCGTGGACACGTGCTCGTCGGCAGCGTGTGTGCGCAGCATATTGCGGAATCGACCGCCCCGGGCGGAACCGTCGACGTCGTACCGATCAAAACCCGGATCTCAGATCCGGACGTACAGAGTACGCAGCGGGTGTGTCCGTGCGCGCGCGGCATGTCCGTCCGTGACCGTGTGGCGCGGTCGCCCCGTATCGCTATGGTGGCGGGTATAGCCGAGTGACGGAAAAAAGCTAACTAGCACTATTAGCGATCCCGCTCGCACCGCCACGGCCCACACGCGAGATGTACGCGAGATGAGCTCGCAGGAGAGGCCCCGGAGACTCACTCTCCGCTTCCCAAGCTCCGACGGCGGGGTGACGTATACCCGCTCTCACTGGGTCCTCGCCTGATAGAAGCCCCCGAGCGCCGTTTGTGCATACCCGGACTCATCATGTGCCCGGACTGCGATCCCGCAACGGCCGTCTGATTTCTGCTAGCCACCTCGTTCCACGCCCATCTGTGTTGAGTGATCCTGCAACTGAGCCTTGCCTAAAGGCTTGGAGCCTGCCTTAGTTCAGCCCGCGCCTTCGTGCTCTACCCAAAGCAGGAGTGCAGGAGAGCCATCTCGACGGACGTGCAGCACTATTTGCTCAGTGTGCAAGCCCTGGACTAAAGCTTACTTCGGCTGGCTCCTTCGCCCCTGCCTGGAGGTCTGCTGTCGGCTCGCAGTCGGCCGATGATTGTGTACACGAGATACAGTCACGAGATGACTGTCATCTGCTAATGGTCACCGCCGGCCTGTCGCCGGTGCGCCTACACAACTTCCCCCACAGCACGGGAGCGGGGGCGGGGGAAAGCGTCAGCTGTGCGAGCTCTTCTGGCGCTTGACCCAGCCGCCGCCGCCTATGGCGCCGCCGCCGAGCTGCCCCATGCTCCCCGCCGCCATCGACGATTGCTGGCGGATGCGCGCGAGCGAGCCCGCGGCGCCGAGCTGACCAGCGAGCGCCTTGGAGAGAAGGTCGTTGGCGACGCCCGCGGAGCGATCGGGTGCGACTGGTGCGGGTGACGGGAACACGTCCCTCGCGAAGCCCTCCTTGCCGTCTCGTGAGCTCGTCGTACTTGACGCATCGTCGGCTTGGGTGGAGTATCCAACGTCAGCATCCTGGGAGTGTGCAACGGAGCAGAGGAGCTCAAGCATGTTGGCTGGCTTGTCTGGTGGCTTGTCGGCCACCGGGGCCGCGGCGAGGCTACACGCCGGCAACACGGCGGACGCCCCTAAGGGCACCGCGGCTGCGTGCATGCCTTGGGCGATGAGCGCCGCCTGTACCGCCTGTACCGGCTGCTGCAGCATCGCCTCTCGAGGCGAAAGCGCTGGCAGTTGCTCGGCCGGCACCTGCAGCGCCGGCGGCTGCTCCGCCGGCAGTTGCGGCTGCCATAGCTGCGGTGGTAGCGTGCGCGCGTCTCGCTCAGAGGCACCGTCCGCGTCCATTGCGCGCTCGACGCCTCTGACCATAGCAGCGGCCAGTCCGGCAGCTCGCGGTCGATGCACGAGCAGCCGAGGAGCTGGAGCGTTCGGCGAGCCCGGAAGCGGCAGCAGGCCAGCATGTTCGCCGTTGGGCGTGGCGACGGCCGCAGGTCCTGTTGTGAGCAGCGCCTCAGGGCTCTGCAGGAATTGAGCGGATGAGCTATGGCCTGCGGCAGCTGCTGCTGCGAGGGCTGCGGCAGCAGCAGGGTGGGTGCCGAAATGCACGCCGCCCATTCCATCCTGGCAAAGGCCCCCGGCTGCGTGGCCTGCTGTGAGACTGGCGAGGGCGCTCTCAATGGCGCCGAGGGCAAGCTGCTGCGGATGGGCTGCAGCTGGTGACAGAGACTGCTGCATGGCGAGGTTAGCTGTTGCGGCATCGGGGCTATATCCCAATATACTCTGGACGAGCAGCCGCTCAAGGTCTAGAAAGCGTTGCTGAAGTGAATCGTTCGACGCCTTGGCGGCGATCAGGCGCGCCTGCAGCGCGCTGATCGCCCTGCGCTGATCATCCCTCTCAGTCCGCAGGGCTTCGATTTCAGCGACCTGCGGGAAGAGGAGTGCTGTGAGCAAAAGGAACTCACCGAGGCAGGATCGCGGCAGGGTGCCTGGCCTGCTGAGGCACGCACTAGCTGCTGATGATCTGCCATCGACTGCGAGGAGGCCAGTACACAGGGTACGGTCCTAGAAGGAATTCGATGCAGCTTGCGCCGTGAGAAAGCTCGCCGGGAAAAAAATCTGCTTTCATCTCCCCAAAGATACCCGAGGTTCAGGTCACGTTCGGCGCGAAGACCGTATGCATAATGACTAAACACGAACTGTATCGTGAAAAAAGCCCCGGGGCATCGAATTGAAAAGAAAATCAAATCATGAACACACGTAGCAAGGGAGGGCGACGGCGATGATGATTAAGTTTGTGGCGAGCCAGCCCGACTGCTCACGTGCGGCGCGTCCTCCTCGTCAATAATCGCGAACCGCTCGAGACGCTGCTCTCTCCAAGGAGACGGTGCCGCCTGCCACGGGCGCGAGCCGCCACGCGCCTGTCGCCCGCGCCCTTGGCCGCGTTGCTCCTCGCCGGCCGCCGCCACCCGCGTCCGTCGACGCTCCGCCTCCCGCTGCCGCTCCGCCGCCTCCTCGTGCTGGTGCGCGAGCCGTTTCGCCACGCCCAGGGCAGCATGCATGCGCAGCACCAGCGTGCGCAGGTTTCCCGCCTGTTTGGCACTCACGGCGGTGACGGCGGAACCTCGCAAGACATCTGGTAGCACGGCCGCAGCCGCCGCCATCTCGGGCGCCTCTGCCGGTGCGCCGCCAGGGGCGCCGCCCACGCCCACGCCCACGCCCTCGCCCTCGCCCTCGCCCTCGCCCACGCCCACGCCCACGCCCTTGCCTTCGCCCTCGCCCTTGCCCACGCCACAGCCAGCGCCGGCGCCGCCATCGCCTCCGATGAGCCCAGGCAGCTCGCCCTCGGCCCGTAGGCGTGCCACGGCGGAGCGGAGCGCGCGCAGCTTCGCGGGCGCCCCCTCCACGTCTGCCTTGTTGGCCACCAGGAGGCAAGGGCGCTGTCCGAGACCCGGGAGATACAGCTCGAGCTCACGCTGGAGTTTCGTCAGCTGCGAGATTGCTGGCTGCTCCGACTCGAGATCGAGCACGTAGCACAGGAGCGAGGTGCGCTCGATGTGGCGCAGGAAGCTGTGCCCGAGCCCGCGGTTGGCGTGTGCGCCGTCCACCAGGCCAGGGATGTCGGCAAGTGTGAATTCGGCGTGCGCCGACGCGCGCACGCGGCCCAGGTGCGGGTGCAGCGTGGTGAACGGGTAAGGCGCCACCTTGGGAACGGCGTTGGAGAGGGCGCGGAGGAGCGAGGACTTGCCCGCGTTCGGGAAGCCGACGAGCCCCACGTCCGCGATCAGTTTCAGCGAGAGCAGCAGCGTTGCCGCCTCGCCTGCACCGCCGTCCTCGGCGATGCGCGCGTGCTGCTGCAGCCCCTGACGGAAGGAGGCGTTGCCGCGGCCGCCGCGCCCGCCCCGCGCGACCAAGATGCTGTCGCCGTCCGTGAGCAGCTCGGCCAGAGTCGTGCGCGGCGCGTCCGGCGGCTCCATGCGCGACGTTCGCGATGGGCTCGGCAAGCCCAGCCGTTCGACGAGCGTGCCGCACGGCACCCTCAGCTCCATCGTCTCGCCGCGCGCGCCGTGCATATCGCTGCCCATCCCGTTGGTGCCCGAGGCGGCCTTGAAGTTCTTCTTTTCCAGCTGCAGGTCGGTCACGTTGTGATCCGCGCGCAGCACCACGTCGCCACCATTGCCTCCGTTGCCACCGTTCGGCGGGCCAAACGCGACATTCGCGTCGCGGAACATGCTCGCGCAGCCCTTTCCGCCGTCGCCGCCGGCCGTGAGTATGCGTACGCGGTCCACGAATCTCCGGCGCGTCGAGCGCGGCGCGTCTACTGCGCTCGTCAAGAAGCGTCGCCGCATTTCCACAAGGTTTCCTTGCAAAACTTCCTTACATGAACTAACATTCAACTTCAACGCTCTCAGAAACTGAATCGCCTTCAGCCGGGGATGCCTTGAACTTCCGCGTTTACCGCGAAAAGACTGTACGAAAAGGCTCTCTGGAAGGAGCCAGAGTCGCCAGAACCCATGTGATGACATCTCCGACTCTCGCGACCGGCTCTTGCACACACCACCAGAAGCAATGCACTCACTGTTCAAACCCACTCGATTCCCCCGCACTGTAACAGGGCGGAGAGCTCCGGGCCCGACGAGGCCACCAGATCCACCGTGCAGAGGCTGCCGTTGCTCACCATCAAGGCAGGCCCGCGGGATGGCGAGGAGTGGATCAAGAGGATGAAGGAGGAGTACATGGCGCTCATCGCTTACCAGAAGGTGAACAAGGAGGCGGGTAACGAGTGGTTTACCATCGAGTCCAACAAGACGGGCACGCGATGGACGGGCAAGGTGTGGTACGTGCACGATCTGCTCAAGTATGAGTTCGATCTCGAGTTTGAGCTACCCGTGGCATACCCGGGAGTGGCCCCTGAGCTCGCGCTACCTGAGCTCGATGGCAAGACCGAGAAGATGTACCGTGGAGGCAAGATTTGCCTCGACTCGCATTTCCGGCCGCTGTGGGCGCGCAACGTACCGCACTTCGGCATCGCGCACGCAATGGCGCTTGGGATGGGCCCGTGGCTCGCGGTGGAGATTCCGGACTTGATCGCGAAAGGCAAACTCAAGTACGAAGGTGGCGGCGAGGGCAAGAGCGAAGCCAAGAGCGAAGCCGTCGCGCTCAACTAAACTTGTGAGCTCTTGCGGCTGTCCGAGCACGCGAGACACTCACACTCCACTGGCACTGCCTACGCGCCGCGGTCGGGGGCACACGACACGGCGTACTACTGTACTGCAGCCACTGACTCATGCGACTTTCCCGCATTGTCATGCCACCCATGCGTGCCGCTGAGTGCGCGTGCGGCCTACGTGTGGCCCCAAGATAGCCATTAAAGGAGCCGATTCCGGCCGTACCGGCCGGGACCCGGGTGCGCGGGGAAAACCCGGGAAATGAACAAATGATAGCTTTTAAGATAGCTTTTTAATTCGAGGCCGTCGTCCCGGCGCGCGGGTCTGCGACCTAGAGTCGGGTCTAGTACGGCGTCGGGTCGCGCTGCAAACCGACGTTGGCTTCCGCTATACCCCCTGTGCGCCTGCCATCTCACATGATCGAGCACGGCTCGCCCGAACACAATCGAGACGGCTTGGTGCCACTGTCATGCCGTGGCGATTCGACGACCTCATCGACTGCTCCGTCCGCTAGTTCGTAGTCGATGCCCGCCTCTGTGTCGTTCACACTCCAGCCTGGGCACTCGCCGAGGCCGTTGCCCTCTGCCGCGTCATATGAATCCATGGCATCCGACGGCAGCGGTAGCTGTGGCGGTGGCTGTGGCATGGTCGTGAGCCAGTAGATTTCGCAAAGGACCGACGCTGCCGAGGTGGGCATCAGGTTCAGGCGCAAGGCTGACGCGCTCTTCGCGCCCGTGCCAGTGCTGGTGCCATTCGCACCATTCCATATGACGTGCTTCCAGCGGCACAGGAGCCCTCGAGGACAGATGCCCTCCTGGAACTTTCGGCAATAGTCGTCTGGGATGCCATCGGGGAGACTCGGCACCGGTTCGACAGGAGCACTCCCCTCTGCGGCGACCTTTCCAGCAGTGGCATTGCCACCAGCGTTGCCGGTGGCCTCCTCCTGGTCCTCCTCGTCCTCCCACGCACCGTCCTCTTTATCCTCTGCTAGCCGGGGCTTCACCCAGGGCGCGGGCGGCGGCTGCGGGGCTGGTAGAGGGAGCGGCTCGAGACTGGGTCGATCGTCGAGCACGTCGGCCGCCTCGGGCCCGGCCATCTCGCACTCGACTAAGCAATCGCCCACCAAATCTACCACCGACCGCGTGAGCAGCTTCTCGCGATCGAGGAGCATGCGCCCAGTTGCCTGGGACCACTTACGGCTGAAGCGAGTGTTGTGGAACAGGCTGGTGAGCGGCGTGAGGAGCGCGCGCGCACAGCCCTCAGGCGTCGTCTCGTCCCAGTTGGCCGGCTGTGCGATCGCGCAGTAGGCCGTGTACTTGTCGAGCACCTCACGTCGTGAGGGGACCTGCTCTCCGATCTGCTCCCCGCCGTACACGAGCGCCGATCGTGCAAACATGAACGGGTCGGCGTTGGCGCGCCGGCCGAGCATGACGCCGTGCACGCCCTGCCGGATAAAGAGCTGAGCTTCCTCGAGCGACCGGATGCCGCCGTTCATGCTGAACTTGATCTGTGGGAAAAGGGCGACCAGCCGAAGAACCCAGTCATGTTTGAGCGGAGGCACCGAGCGGTTCTTGATAGTGTCGAGGTCGAGCATAGCCTTGCGCGCATGCATGATGAAGTGCGTCACGCCCGCCGCCGACACTGTCGTCACGAACTCGACCAACTCCTCCCACGAGTCGCGATGGTCGACGCCGAGCCGGCACTTGACCGTGACCGGCACGTGCGTGTAGCCTGCCTTCGTGAGGGCGGCGCGCATGGACGCGCAGCACGCGGCGACGAGCGCGGGCTCAAACATGAGCCGCGCGCCGTACGTGATCCTCGACCTGCCTTTCCGCTGCGCAGGGCAACCGCAGTTGAGGTTGATCTCGTCGTAGCCTTGGGCGGCGCCGTGCACGGCGGCGCGCGCAAGGCTCTCCGGGTTGGAGCCTCCCAGCTGCAGCACGATCGGGTGCTCCTCGGGCGAAAACCCGATGATCGAGCCGACGGTGCGCTGCCGCACGTTCTTCTGCCCCTCCTGGCACTCGCGCTCACCCGGGTGGTTGTAAAGGATGGCTCTGTCCCACGTCATCTCCGTCCAGAGCATCGGCAGCGGCGAGATGCAGCGGATGAGAAAGCGGAAGTGGCGGTCGGTCACATCGATCATCGGCGCGATCGCGAGTAACGGCCGGCGAGCGGCGAGTGACACTCCGTCGGCCACTCCGTCGTGGGCATTGGGCATTGGTGGCCTCTCCACTCCGTCGTCGGCGTTGGGCATTCGGCACGTATCGGGAGAGCCCAGGTACGCGCAAAACCCTCGAAACTGAATTGTCATCGAACCCGGTCCCGGCTCGGCGTACATGTACATGCACATGTACAAATAAATGAATTTTCCTCGGAACTTTCATGGGGCGGATTCTGAGTCCGACTCATGCTGAGTCTCGCATTGCTCGTCGGCACAGCGAGCGCCTTCCGGATGCCTATATCGTTCCATCTCCATCCGCACGTAGACGGTGCATGTCCACGCACGCATGCCCTTCGCATGCAGGAAGTTGAGCCGGCGCAGTTCGAGCCACAAGGCGACCCTGTCCAGTTTGCCATTCTGGCGCTCGCAGTGGCCGTGCCGTTTGGCTATTGGTGGTACATCACCGTCCCCGAGGCGAGGCTTGCACTCAGCAAAGACAAGCGTCTCGGCGACACCGGCGCTTACATTGAAGAGCTGGCGCGAAGTGACGAGGCGAGGCCCGTTGAGCGATGGTTCTTTTCGAAGTGGCTCAAGCAGGCGCCGAAGAAGCGCACTGCGCGCACGGAGGCGGCAAGCATGTTGAGCACCGCCCCCACCATGGCTGCGGTGGCCATGGTGGAGCCGACACATCCGGAGACTGCGGCCGAGAGCGCGGCGGCTCCCGAGCAGCCTTCAGCGGTGCAAAAGCGCGAGGCCTCCCTGGAGCAGCTCTTCAGGCCTGCAAGCCTCAAGAGCAATGCGACGCCCAAGTTCTTCAGCGGCGACAACCCTATCGTCGTCACGACTGGCGCGCTGCTCGCTGCCGGCATCTTTGCGACAGTGGCGAAGGAGAACGGGCAGCTGGCGGCCGACTTACTCGTCATTTGCATTGGTTTGATCTTCGGTGCGACGCGGCTGACGCTCAAATGAATTCTGAGGGAGCGGGCGGCGCAGCGCACCGCCCCGTGGCACGCGACGGCGCGCGCAGACTCCTGATTTTGTGCAACGCGCTGTTCTGTCATGGTATCATGTAATAAGTAAGTAAGTAAGTAAAACAACGCCAACTACTGGCAGGTGGCAGCGCACACGTGGCGCGGGAGGTCTCCCCGCCCAGGCATACGTGATACGAAGCGTGTACGGTGTTCAACAACACGGGAGTTGAAGCAGATGAAAGCCATCAGTCAACCCACGGTTGCGGCTCGAGACTGCGGGGTTAACACAGGTGCCCTTATCGCCCGATCTCGTAGCCGAGCGCTCCATTGCATGCGGGACGCACTCTCTCTTTCTCTCTCTCTCTCCTGCCTCTGTCTCGTCTCGTCTCGCCGCGCCGCCCGCCGACTGGGCGCCCGCGTGTCATGGTATCATGTGTTCTGTGTGTCACATACGTACGGGTATGGCGCCAGAAGATGAATTTTGTCAAATGAGTATGAATCCGCAATGTTGGTTTCTCTACCACTCGCGGCGGCACACAAAAATACTGTGAATGGGTGTGAACCCCAAAACCGCCTCTGAAAAATCATGAAAAATCTGGATGTTTAAATAGGATGGACGGCTCCTGTTCCAAATACGTAGGGTTGACATCTGATTAGGGTTGGAAACTTGAACACGAAGGAAAAGTCCAAAAGCTCGAAATCTTCCATGCTCCACAAGACTCAGCTCGTCTCCTCACAACCTGGCCCCGCCACGTCCGCGAGGATGCGGTGGTCCATGCCCCACCCGCGCAGCTTCCGAAAGTGGTCCTTTGCGCCGGTTGTGCACCCGAACCCTCCTTCTTTTCCTCAGCCACTCCTTGGACGTGCTGCCGTCCAACGCAAGAAAAAGGCCGCGTTCTCCATCTCCAGCGATGAGCTCTTCGCCGTGGCCGAGAAATTGAAAGGGATTGCGGCAACACTCGAGGCTCAAGTAGAGCAGCCAACACTGGAGATCCAGATTGGGTACATGCTGCTGGATGGTGCCATTACCATCCCGCAGTGTATCAAGTTGTGGGACCCCAAAGGGAAGGGTGAGGTTATGAAGGGCAGCATGAAGAATAATCTGCGCGCCATGGGCTTCAGCGTGCCAGGCGGTGAAGTCGACGCTCTCTTCGATTCGTGGGATTCTGACAAGGGCGGCATGCTCGATCTCAAGGAGCTCAACGAGTGCCTCGCGGGTGCAATGAAGAAGGCTCAGAAGAACAGGAGTGCGCCTAACCCGTCGCGGGACAAGGCGAAGGAGATTCGCCAAAAGGCGCAGGAGGCGGAGGAAGCGGCCAATCTCTCCATTCGGGCTATGGAGCTCGAGGACGAGCTCCAAAAAATGATCGCCGACATGGACAAGCGCGCTGACCTTCGCCTCGGCGCATTGCTGCAGGCCCGCATGGTGAAGCCGGCCGCTGTCGTGACCAGCTGGGGCTCGAGCCGTGGTGAGCACGCTGGCGAGCTCTCAAAGGCAGACTTTCGGAACGCCGTGATCCGGCTCTTCAAGGGGCTTCCTCCGATCAAGACACGTAGTGAAGACCACAAAGCCACAACGGTGAGTACGCCGCCTGCTACCGAGAGGCTCGGTACGCGCCTTTCTTCCCAGTCGGCGGCTGATGAATCGGCGGAGCAAGCTGCGCTTGCGGCAGAGATCGACGGTGTCTTTGATATTTTCGACGCGGACCACGGCGGCTACCTGGATGCGGAGGAGGCCCTGAATATGATCAAGCAGTTACAGCTGATTGGCAACAAGGCGGCGACCGAGCGGCGTTCGAAGGAATACGAGGTGTTTACGACACGTGCGAGGGCGAATCGAATGGGCATGTCCGTGAGGCAGGCTGCTGCACAACTCGATACGATGCAGAACCCAATGGCATGCTGATGTGCTGTGGCAGCATGAGGCTGCATGTGGCTCGCCCCCCGCGGCCCGCTGAGCGGTCGCACGACAAGCTTGAATGACGAGCAAGAGGAATGATCGATTGATCGTGCGTGGAAGCGCCCCCGTTCGCCTTGCTAGGCAAACGTGAGGTGCGCTCGTGCAAGATGTGAGGTGCGCTTGATGTGTACGGGATGCTGGCGAGGGTCTTTGAGTGCGGACGAGGTGAGTCCCAACACCTCAAAAAATGTACGGTAGTATGGCGCCGCGCGTGTTCACAGCTCGTCAGGCGTTCCGGCGCGCGGTCTCGGTTGGTTCTTGGTGTCGATTCTTGGTGTTGCGGCGCGTGCGGCGGCTGTCAACATGCAGTAGATGCATGAACGCCTCGTGTACGCTGCCATTTGGCATGTACCATGTCGTGTTTACTTATCGACTTGACATACCCGCGGCCGGAACCGATTAGGCATTAGCTTACCCC
This sequence comes from Chrysochromulina tobinii, assembly GCA_001275005.1. Classification (NCBI taxonomy): domain Eukaryota; phylum Haptophyta; order Prymnesiales; family Chrysochromulinaceae; genus Chrysochromulina; species Chrysochromulina tobinii. The sequence continues at coordinate 20,050 of JWZX01000554.1, forward strand.
GCGTGGTCGCGCGGGGGATTCCCGGGCACGGGCGCCATAACGGAACCCGGGCGCGCGCGTCGTGGCGCGTCGCCGTGCGCGCGCGCGCGCGCTGCGCGGCCCGGGCCAACTGAGCAGTAAAGTGGGGGAATCTAGCAAGATTCCTGACATGTCCGGATTTCCGAGACCCTCCTTGGTGTCCGGGAGGGTC
>JWZX01000558.1:0-13566 GCA_001275005.1 Chrysochromulina tobinii
CGCGCGCTACGCGCGCGGGGCAACTTGATTACCCCCCCTCTATAGAGCACCCCCGTCACCTCCCAAGAGGCCGTCGACTACCCGGGCATGCGGAGTGCGCGGCAGCGAGCGCGGCAGCGAGCAGTGTCGAAGGAGTACGCAGTGATCTGGTACAGCATGACGAGGGACGTCCAAGAGACGAGGGGGCATGCAGCAGCATGGAGCATGAGGAGAGAACCGCGGGGAGCGGTGACGAGAGAGAGGGCAGAGAGGGAGACGAGAGAGAGAGCGGAGCGTACAGCGAGGAGGAAGAGGCAGCGGCGGGCAAAGAGAGAGAGGGCGGCGGTCTGGCAGGCGGCATCAAAAAGAAGAAGCCGAGGAGAAGGTCGAAGGGCTCTGGAAATCATAGTCAACGACAAGACGAAGCACGGCGCGATCGGTCTGAGCACGCGAAGCAGGAGACTTCGGCACTGCCCTCTAGGGCGTGAGTCGGGAATCGAATGTGCGCGGGCTCATGATCTGGCTTTGGTTCAATCTGGCTCAACCGGGCAGCTGGCTCTATCCCCTCCTCTCCCCTCCCTGTCTGTCCCTGGCAGGAGCTGCTCGACTACAGCAAGGCGGAGCCCCTCGGCGGTTTCCTGCTGCGGCGTCCCCTGACCTGCGCGTGGTGCGGAGGGGGCATAGCTCTTTCCCACTTGCGCGCGGGCTGCAGTACTGTATCCGCGGGAGGCACCGCCCACGCGCGAGGAGCCTGTGTGCTCGGAGCGCGTGTGGACCGGAGAACCGCGGCAGGCTGGGCCGGGGCGCCGAGCGGGGGCTTGCCTGAGCGCGAGGGGGCGAGGTGGCGAAAGCCGAAGCCCGCTCGCGACACTTCGGTGCGGAGCGAGCCAAGCAAATCTCTCGGCATCTATTTGATTCCCCCACTGGGTCGAGCGGACGGCCGCTCTTCTCCTACGATCGGACCACCGCACTCTGCCACGGCGAGTCGCACCACGGTGGGCCTACGACATCGCGGGGCCGGGGGGCTCGAAGTCAACTAAACCATCCGGGCCTGTGTTCCCTTGTGGAGCGTGGCAGGTCGCGAGCTTTACCTCTGTTGGTGTGGTCTGAGCGGACACATGCCGATCGATGTGCCGCGAGGAAGACTGCTATGGATGGCCCACAGGCGCGCTTCACGATCGAGCGGCTCTCTCATGTTGGGAAGCATGAGCAGCATGCCTCGGTGAGCGTTAGCGGTTCTGGGCATATCTCTCTCTCCCCTCTCCGGGCCCGCCCACCCTTTCCTACCCCGTTGGCTACAGGGGTACTCGGTTGCGCTGGTTTAGGTACTTGTGTGTGTCGACTAATTAGCTTGCTTGCTGCCAAAAACGTTCCAACTCACGTCTATCCGGATACATAACACTCAACTTGACAAGTCTTGCGACCGCTCGGCGTCTCGACGCCAAGCGGTCAACCTGCCGATTCGCGGCTGCGACACTGCTCTTCTCCGAGTATGCTTCGCACGAGTGACCCTCGGCCTAACCCTGCAGTTGCACCCAGGAGAGGTGCAGATCTCAAAAGGGCGGAGGTGCAACCTTAGACAGCCTTGCTGTTGCATAGTCGTACTCATGCCCGTGCTCATCGATCCATTCGGCGAGCTGTTCCTCGGTGCCTGCGCGGTTCGAGCCGCGCAGCACCCGCACGTTCGGAGGGTGTGCGCGCGTCCAGTGCTGCTGCTCACGCTCCCGCGCTACTGCCATCTCCTCAAACCACCGCACCCAGTAGCTCGCCGCGTCCTCGACGGTACGGATATCCGTGAGTGCGGCATGCGAGATGTGGGCGCCAAAGGTACGCTCGCACGCGGTGAGCAGCTGCCGATTTGGGGTGGTTTATGCGAAGGAGTGAGAGAAAGCGAGAGAGAGAGAGAAAGAGAGAGGGAGAGAGGGTGTCGAGCTGGCAAGAGAGGCTGGCGAGCGCACCTCAAACTTGAGCGCGAGGTCCGCGTTCAAGTCGGTCTGGCTCGAGATGGACTTCGACGCGGCAAGGTCGAGCACGCTCCTGCGAGGGTCTGCCGCCACACACAGCCCACGCGTGCACGGCCGCACGAGCGGCTTGAGCGCGATGCGGGCACGTACTAGCATGCGGCGCCCGCGACAACGTCTATTCCTCGCAATTCACGCTCTCGTTCACAGCCAAATCGGTGTCCGCGTGTGGACTTCTTGTGGGACACGTGTACTCGATGTGCTTCGAACGTGTTGCGATGATACCCATTTCTCCCATTTTTAGCACAGGTTCCATCGCAGTCGAGATGCGAGGCTATGGGTCTGGCGCGCTGCTACCCCCAACGGGGAGCAGCATTGGCGGCAGCAGTAGCAGCGGCGGCGGCGGCGGCGGCAGCAGTAGCAGCGGCGGCGGCGGCGGCGGCAGCGGCAGCAGCAGTAGCAGCAGCGGCAGCACCAGCACCAGCATTAGCAATAGCGCAGCCAGCAATAGCAGCAGCCATGACGGTAGCATCAGGAGCTGGACTTGGCCATTTCGGGCCAATCTGCAAGCGCTCACCAACGAAGATTTTCCATCAGCGCCGGTGCAACTCGATGCGACGCTGACGAGCCCGACGATGGTGGCAGTCGGCATCTCGGCGGCCATCATCGGCGCCCTCAGTGCCTCCTTTGGGCTCATGCTGATCAAGAGCGGCAACGCGCTCGAAGTTCACCTGCCGTGGTACAAGCGCGGGCGATGGCTCATGGGATTCGTGCTCCAGGCGGCCGTCTCGTCGGTGACCAACGTGGTCGCATTCTCAACCTGCCCGCTCTCGCTCATATCGCCGCTTTATGGCCTCACCCTCGCGTTCTCGGCGCTCTGGGCATCGCTCGGGATCTTTGAGGGCGTCCACGAGATGACGAGCTATGCCGAGATGTTCACCATCGGCATCATCTTCATGGGCGTCACGCTCTCGTCCATCTTCGGTCCGTACAGCGTGGGGAACGGCAACCTCGACCATCTTGGAGACTATCTGTGCACGCCACAGTTCATCTGCCTGTGGCTGGTGCTCACGACGCTTACTGCCGGTTGGACGCTCGTCTCGGCGCTTCCCTCGTGTCGTCATTTATACGACAAAATGGATTCGTCGCTAAGCACAACAATCTCCGCCTTAGCCGCCGCCGCGAGCGCGGCGCTCAGCCTGTGCTGCCTCAAAGTAGCCGCGATGCTCGTGCCCTATGGGATCGACCGGGGCTACCTACCCGGCACCAACGGGTGGGTGTGGCTGTGCATCGCGGGGATCGCCGTGTATGCGTGCACGCACCTCTACCTGCTCAACGAGCTTTTGAGTCGCGGGCGCACTATGTTCGCCGTACCCATCTTCTCGTCGTGCACGCTGCTGCTCACCATGACTTGCTCCGCGGTGCTCTTCGGTGACTTCTACAAGATGAGTTTCACGCCAATGGCGGGCTTCCTCTGCGGCGCCGCGCTCGTCATCTTGGGCGCCCTGCTGCTGCACCTCCTGGGCGCGGTCGACGTCGAAGAGTCGGCAAGCAGAGAGGAGGCTTCCGACCAGGTGTCCGATGCGCGCGCCAACAAGGCGGCTTTCTTCCGCAAACGCTTCGTCTTGCCGCCTAGCAAACTGGCTACTGCCTCGAATGGCGGGGAGGAGCAGGAGGTGTTCAAGGATGCCAATTGACGGATGCGCGCGAGAGTCCGCGCGCATCCTCGAGAGACGGCCACAGACCAATACAGTTAAGAGCCAGCCCGGACTGAGGCAGTTTCGTGATGGAAAGGATTTCCGATAAATGGCTGTGGGGTGAGCAGGGGGACCCCGACGAAACTGCTGTCTCACTGGTGTGAATTGAAAGGTGCCGAAACGTTGTTTTTTTTAGCCCGGCCGATTGGAAGGAGTGTGGGCTGGCGCGGAAGGCGGAAGTGGCAGACGCCCGGAAGTTCATCGCGATGCCTTCGGAAGATGAGGAGGTGCAAGAGCTGAAGCAGATGTTCTCTTCGCCCACGAAGAGCAAGAAGCACAGGAGCCCAGCTCGGAAGCCCGCGTGGGACTCGACGCCGCTGCGGAGCCGTCCCTCGGCTTTGGTTGGTCTTCGGCCGGTCACGCGCGAGCCGTGGGCAATTGATGAGGACGTGTACAACCGGAAATTCGAGATGCGTGATGTTGGCGTGCCGGATCGCTACCTTGACAAGACCGCACGGGTCAAAGAGAACAACTCAAAGTACGTTGACTATCTCTGCCGATTTGACCAGAAGTACAGCGAGATGAATGGTGGCTACAATCGCTTCGACGGTGAGGAGAGGCCCCGCGTCCCGCCGTCCTCAGCTCTTCCCTAGGCCCATCTTCCCACGTCTATCACTCACTGACGGACGATCGCCCCCATCTCCTATTCGCAGGCAATCCCTTCACCTAAGCTACGAGCGGCGGCGAGACCCGTTTGTCATACGTTCGAGCCGGGTCACGAGGATTCCAGGAAATCTGTGTGTTGTCCAGTGCATGTGCAGCATGCATAATCATTCGTGCCGTTTCCATGTGATCCATTGCGTGCACTGGGAGTGAGACACCCACCTGGGGAGCATACAAACATAGTACATGCACATTGAGTTGAGCGATACCTGTCAACCTGTGTCAGTGTGGAGTTCGTAGCGGTGGGTTCTGAGGCAGTACGGCTACGGCTTGTCATCGGCCAAGTTGTGAGTGTGCAGTGTGTTGGGCTACAAGTACATGAAAACCTGCTTTCTAACGTGGAAGTAAGGAAGTATGTAGCTATGCAGAAGTCTAACTGCATTCGCAGCCAAATTTGTTCACTACTCCGCCGACCGTCCTATCGCGACGGATGGCCTTCGGCCTTTGGCCTTTCAAGGCTACACGAGCATCCAAGAGCACCAGCAGCGGCGACGGCGGCGGCAGTAGCAGCAGCAAAAAGGCCAAGAGCTCCGCCAAGAGCTCCCGCTCCTCCAATAGCAAGGTGGCCAAACAGCCAGGCGCTGATGGGCAGGCGACCCCGGGCACGAGCTCGTCCGAGGACGAGGTCGCTGTGGTGGCCTCTGCGACGTCTGGAGCTCCGGCTCTGGCTCCGGCTCCGGCTCCGGCCGCCGCGATGAAGGCGAGGCAAACCGCGAAGCAAACCGCAACAGCAACCGCAGCGGCCGTTGCCGCGGCCGCGGCGGCCGCAGCTGCGGCGAAGCAAGCCGCAGCCGCGGCTGCGGCGGCCGCAGCCGCGGAGAAACTTAAAATCAACACGGCGGCCACGCAGTTGCAGAGCGTCGTGCGCGGCAAGCGCGCGCGCTCCAAATCGCCCGCTTGGCCAGTGATGCAGAAGCGCGCTGAGATGCGCGAGCTCTTCCAGCACCACGATCAGCAGCGAATGGCGCGCTTGAGCGCAGCCCAGGTGATTCAGCGCTACGTCCGACGGCTGCGCTCCGAGCGCGCCAGAGGCGTCCGATCGCCTCTCAAGAAGCAGACGAAGACGATTGGATGGCTGACAGAGGCGCCTTCTTCGTGGCGCGAACTCTTCGGCTTCGGCGGCACCACCGATCGGAGAAAAGACTCCACGCCTCCGCCGCAAGGTCCTCCTCCTCGGCTCCGCGACGTCGCCAAGCAGCTCGACAAGCGCCAGGCGAAGGCGGTGGATGAGGACAAACTCAATCCGCTCTCTGCCAACTACGTCGGCCCCGAGGAGCACCGTAGGATTCTCGAGTCTAGAGAGGGCAAGTTCAAGAGACTCGGCGCGCCCACGCAGGCCAACGTGGAGCGTGCCCTGCCCGGGCAGGTCGCCACACTGCTCAATGTGCTCAGCTTCGTCGACGCTGTGAATGAGCTTCTCATCCGACGGCTGGTCAAGATGCCAGGCGAGAATAGCGCCGTCTTCGAGGCCCTGACCGGATGGGACGACGGCGCGCTCCAGGCGCGCTTCTCGGGCGCCGCACAGTACCTGAGGGCTGCCAAAAAGTACGGGCTGCTCCACTTCGATGGCGAGATGCCGCTCGGGTGCGTCATCACGTCGCTCTCCCTCGGGCGCTCTCGCCATCGACTGCTGGCGGCGGTGCTCATGCGCCCGCAACTCATCGGCGCTTCGATGGATGGGCGCGAGCTCGTGCGCCGCGTGCTCGGCCCCGAGTTCGAGGTGCAGCTCGAGCGATTTGTCGAGGGCACCTTCGACGATCTCTTCCCGCGCGCGAAGCCGAAGGCGGTACCAGGGCGACCAGGCAGCCCAAACTCGACAGATCTGAAGTGCTGAGCTCGTCACACACACAGTTTTGTGAGTTGATTGAGCTTTGAGCTTCCATTCCAGGCAGGCAACAGGTGAATTTAGCAGATTTTCAGGGGAGTAGTGCAGATCCAGTTTGCGTGAAAAACTAGGTGAAAAACCGCTCCACAGGGTAAATCGGTTTCGGCAATTTATTCGGAAACTCATTTTCGTCAAACGGATCTTGCGAACATTCGGGATGGATGGACGGCGATCAAATTAGCGACACTCTTTCCTACATCATCAACATGATGACCCTAGTGCCCCTCGTTCCTGCGCTGCTGAGCTTCACGCCAAGCGTGCACATTGGCACGATCAGCCATCGCGTGGCGACACGCCTTCACGTGCAACCGCCGCGCATGCTCATCAGCACGTTGATTGCCGAGGCCTTCGGCGTATTGCCCTCCGATGCCTTTGGCAGTGTGCCATCGACCTTTGCCGCCCTGCCACAGGAGCTGAGCGAGCTGGCAGCACCCGCGCACCAAAAGTTCTCGCACATCTTCATGGCCGCGTGCGGTGGCTACACGGCTTTCAGCGCCGCCTGTACCTTTGTGCCTCTAATCACCAGGCGCTTTATGGGCATGGGACAAGAGGACGACCTCGAGCAGTTCCTCGCCAACCGTCCCGAGAGTTCCTTCGGCTGGCACAACGCTGATCTGCGGAAGCCATTGCCGTCGACGCTTGAGGAGCTGTCGCAGATGAACGGCTTTCCTCTCGGCGTTCATAAGGGTCGTCGCGTGTACCTTTGCCACATCCAGCCCGAACGCGTTCGCGAGGCCCAAACGCACCTGGCATCCTTTGCCGAGATCGAGAAGAGCCGCGACTTTAGCGACTTTTACGGCGAGACGGTCTACGTCTGCTTCGAGCATGCGAGCGGGCGACCAACTACAATGTAACGTCGACGACTCGTCGAAGGGGTCGAGGCTGACTCGAGGGAGTCGAGATGTAGGCGTGGGAACGTGATCCGAAGTAATCCGGCTCCAAGCTCATGAAGGAGCGTCTCGCCATGCATTTTGACGTGTACTATAGCCCATAAGTCTGTACAGACGCATAATGCGTGATGCACGTGTACATTCGGATCGTGTGCATGCACAGTTGCGCGCGAGGCGCGTGTACATTTTCGTTTCGGACCGGTTCCTGTACAGTGTACTGCGCCGTCGCCCGGGGGCAGTGTGTTAGTGCTGGCGTAGTGTGCTGCCCATCCCGGGCATAGTATGGCGCATAGTACTACTGCTTGCGGTACCGAGTCGGTCTGGGTGTCGTATGTATAATTAACCGGTACCGGTGCGGGTACGACACCCGGCTCCGGGGACACGCGCGGGGACGGCGGGTCTGACTCGCGCCCGGCCCCGGGGGCTGCGGGCGCGGCGCGCCGGCGGGCGACCGCGGCGTGCGACGGTAGAATCGCGCCGGCGGAGCGGGGGGCCGGGGCCGGCCCCGCCCGGCGCCGTCCACATAACATCCGGTCCGCGCACCGCGGACGAGCACCGAGGACACTCGACACGACAGTGGACAGCCCCCTCAATGTGACACGCGGACGATCGCGCACGTCGCACCCCGACGCACCGCGACGCGACCCAACCCGGCGGCGACGCGTAAGATGAAAGGCGCATAAAACCTGCGTGGGCAGTCACCCTGTACGGCCAGAGTACATTTAGTACGCGAAGTCCGCGCGGCGATTGCAGACGCGCAGATGGGCGGCGATATGTTACAGTAGGCCTCTTCCCATGGTAGGACCGGAGCCAAAGTGGCAGCAACCCATCAGCGAGCGTCTGAATGCATTCCACGCCTGCTCGCGTTGCGCTAACTCGCGAGCCTGGGCATGCGATCGCTCGCGCAGCCACACCGTGGCGATGTCCTTGCACCCTGCGCGTACAGGCAAGCCCGCGTGGAGGCACATCGGGTTGCGCCGAGCCACGCCTTCACGCAGCAGGTTGCAGCAGGTTGCAGCCGGTTGCAGCAGATTGTGGAAGACGAGGAGCCGGCCTGCGCAGGCAGTGTGTTTTGCGGGGCGGGGGTGAGGCCAGAAGTGGTGTGCATCACTGAAGAGGGCTCTTGAACGCACCTTGCCGTGGCTGTACCTTGATCCCCAGATGCTTGAAGCCTGTCTCACCACCCTCCTTCACGTCGTTCAAATACACGATCGCCGTCTTGCTCACACATGGCGGGAAGATCGTCAACTCGGAGTGCGCGTTCGCTTCGTCAAGGCTCCGCGGGGCAGACGGGTTCGATTCACGGCAGCCCACCTGGCACCGCTGCCCTTGGTCAGCAACAGCCCGGTCGCCCTCTTCCGTGCCTTCCTCGTAAGCGTCGTGGTGCCATCGATACTCACCGCCAAGATCGTAGTGCACGATCTGTGGTCCCTCGAACCGCCCAAGATCATCTTTGCTGACCCCGAGCTGGCCGCCCACGCGCTCAAGCATCATCTGCGCAACCTGCGCGTCGGGGTTCGTCGTCTGATGAAGGAGGCAATTCCTCGACATCGCTCATCGGGCGTTCAGCGAGCAGAAGAGCGAGATACCAACGAGATCGGGCCATCATCAGGGGCACTCAGGGGCACTCAGGGGCCCATCAGGGGCCCATCAGGGGCACTCACCACGTCGCTGTAGTGTAGCCATGTCGTCTCCGAGCGCCTGCCATCGCTCATTTGGCCCGGTTGCTGGCGAGCAGCCAAGCCCGTCATGGGCTGCTTCACCCTGCTGGGGTACTTGTGGTGGGTGGCAGCCGCATCCTTGATCATCTCGCACTCGTCGGGCGTGAAGAAGCGGTCTATCACATAGACCATCGGGTCATGGGAGAGGATACATATGCTGCTTCGATCTGGTCGGGTAGCTGCCGCCCCTGCCGACTCGGCGCTCGCTGCCGTCGTGACCGTCGCAGCATCAGCAGCCGAGGGCGCGTTGGCGGCGGCGGCAGGGCGTCCCGCTGGGGGAGAGCGCACAAGCCGCACGCTCGCGTGCGGTGGCGAGAGCTCCGTTGCTGCCGCTGTCGCGTCGGTGCTCAGCGTCACCAGAGCTTCGAGGGTCTCTCGGTCCGCTCCCTCCGGTGCGTCGACTCCACTCTCACGCAGTGCCGCGCGAAGCTGGGCTGTCGTCATGTGGCGAGCGTTGTGGCGAGCGTGCTTCACCGGCGACGATGTCGCCGCTACAACCGTGCAAAGTCCCGGAGCCGTTGGCGACCTGTCAGTGTGGATCGCAGCACGAGCCATCGCTAGCGCGGCAGCCTTCGCCGCCGCGTCCGACTTTGCATGCCCGAGCAGCTCAAAAGTCATGCTGGTTAGCGTCGTCTCGATTTCGGCTGCCGCAGCGGCGGCCAAGACCGCTGCCCTCTGCCTCTTCACTACCGCCTCCGCCTTGGCCGCCTCAAACTTCGCGTGCATGAGCAGCGAATTCGCCATACTTGTGAGTGTGGCCATGGCCGCTGCTATCTCCGCCTTGGTCGCCGGCTCCGCCTTCGCCGCCTCGTGCTCGGTTTCACACGCCGTGCTGGGCGCGTGCTCGGGTTCACGCGCCGTGCTGGGCGCCTCGTGCTCGGTTTCAAGCGCCGTGCTGGGCGCCTCGTGCTCGGTTTCACACGCCGTGCTGGGCGCCTCGTGCTCGGTTTCACACGCCGTGCTGGGCGCGTGCTCGGTTTCACGCGCCGTGCTGGGCGCCTCGTGCTCGGTTTCACACGCCGTGCTGGGCGATGCTTGATCGGTCTGCGCGGTCTGAAGCAGCGCATGAGGCGCGGCGGGCGTGGCCAGGTCCGTCGTGGCCTCGGCAGGCGCTGCGGGCGTGGCCAGGCCCGTCGTGGCCTCGGCAGGCGCGGCGGGCGTGGCCAGGTCCGTCGTGGCCTCGGCAGGCGCGGCGGGCGGCTCTCGCAGTGGGCTTTGCATTGCCCATTTGGACGGCGAAATGGCATCGGCCTTAAAGGTGAGAACGGCGCCAGGCGAGACTCCTTCGGGCACCATGAGGCGCACCTTGACGCCGCTGGGAGTCGTAGCCTGCAGCATGTCGCCCGGCATCACACCCTCAGGGACTGTCATCTCAAACAGTTCATCCTCGCCTTCTGGAGCCGGCGGCCGCCCTACGGGTGCCGTGTGCGCAGCCACCCTCTCTGCGGCTTCCTTCTCTGCCGCAAGGGCTTTGGATGCCTCACGAAGCCACTCAGGCGACGGACCATCGTCCGGGGTCCGTGGCGTGGGCGCAGCTGAGGAGGGCGTGTTCAGAGCCTCCTCCATCTCCACCTTCACCTGGGGGGTCGCAAAATCCACGGGTGCATCGACCGCCTTCTCTGCGGCTGCCTTCTCAGCCGCCTCCTTCTCGGCTGCTGCCTTCGCGGCCGCTTCCTTCTTGGCCGCTTCGTCCTCAGCAGCTTCCTTCTCTGCTGCGGCCTTCTCGGATGCTGTCGTCTTCTCCGCTGCCGCCTTCTTGGCCGCAAACGCCCCCTTCTCAGCAATGTACTGGAGTGCCTTGGTGTACTCGAGTACCCCTCGTTCATCGTCGCTCTTGCGGTTATCGGAGAGCATGAGTTGGAACTCCTCGAAGTTCATCCGGTTGGCGCGCCAGTCGATGTTTTCCAGCATGCGCTCCATCGCACGCTCATCGAGATGCATTCCAAACGTGCGCAGCAGGTCGCCCTGCGTGATGTACCCGTCGTGGTCCGAGTCGATCATGTGATGGAACGCCGCATGAGCCGCGCTTTGGGGATGCCGGGACCAAACGTCGGTCGCCGTCGCGGAGTGCAATGGATGATGCATTTTGAGCGCGCTCCGCAAGCATGCGAAAGGGGGCTTGCAGAACTTGCTGAAACCTCAGCCACTACGATCGTTCATCTAAAGAGCGTGCGCGATGCCAAAATGAGGAGTTCCGTCCGAGTTGCAATCATCGTGCTCGACCTTCATTAATTAAAGATGGCGGCGCACACGCACACTGCCGCCATTGTGCTTTCGGGCGCGTATCGCACGCTACCCGACTGCAACGCGAGCATGGTGCGCCACATCATCGACGCGAATCCCAGTGTGCGTTTTCATGTGTACGCGCACCTCACTACTGAGGTGGTCGGTGCCGACCAGCAGGTGCAGAGAGACATATGGAACTCCTTTCCTTGTGTGGTGGGCGCTGCCCTGGAAACCAACGTGGCCGTATCCGCTGGAGTGCGAGCCGAAGTACCGGGCACAGAAAAGGTGCCGCGCGGCCGCGGCACTGCGCAAGGCAAGGCCATGAACATCATCAAGATGTTTCGTGGCATCGCGGCAGCACAGCGTCTGCTCACCACTCAGCCGCAGCAGCTACACCATCATGGCAAAGGTGGAGAGTCGACGGTGCCCGGACGGCTCGAGCCGCCGCCTGCCGTGCAGAACGGTGCACGCTGTGCCGCCGCCGGCCCGCCACGCATGCCGCGGGGCGGTTACGATCTCGTCATCCGCCTGAGGCCTGACCTTTGCTTCTGCGGCCCCCTCGACTTGCAGCCGCTGCTGTCGCGCTCGGGCGCCGCGCACCACGTGTGGCTGCCGTGGTGGTCGGCGCAGGTCGGCTGGGCGTTTGACCAGATCGCCGTCGGCCCGCCCGCCGCGATGGCTGCATACGCGCAGGCGTATGAGAGTACGGTGCGCCGCCTCGTCGCGGCCAAGAGGGAACTGTATCCAGAAGGCGTCATGTGGGAGCACTTGGCGAGCCTCGGGCCGCACCTGCGGCTGCTGCGCCCGCTGCGCGGCTTCCAAGCCAGCCTCGCCCGCAGCTCGCCGCGATTCCATATCGTTGACCCGTACTCGAAGCTCAAGCAAGACTTAGCCGTCGTGCAGCCAGCGCTTGCGGGCTCGCTGCCGCCGTATGCGTGTAGCGGCGCCACGACCGTGCGCACCACAGACGACGGCTCCAATCGGTCTGCAGTCTCGGGGGTGAATCGCTCGGGCCACCCACGGGGCAAGCGGCGCGGCGTGGGCGGGACCATCGAGACTCTGGTGAGCCATCTGCGCCGGCGTCGGAGCAGGTCGAGGCAAGTCTAAATTAGAACAGCAGCCGGAGCTGCATACGCGGCGCCTTTACCCTCGGGGTCGCCCACCCGCCTGCGGCACAGCTGCGCGAGCTGGTTGGGCGTCAATCCATTAATAGTCACTTAAGGGGTAGCCAATCCACGCTCGGCATCAGGCTGTGTGCGTGTGTGATCATGCGTCGGCTCTTGGAGCACCGCGCACGCAGGTCGCAGCGCAGCGCGCGTAAGGCCGCCTTTAAAGGCCCGCCGCCGGCAGCGAGCGCGTTACCGCGGCGTAATATTTGTGCGTTGCACCACCCGTGCACGACCGCGGCTTAACCGCGGCGTCATGAGATCGACACATATATCAACTATTTATCCACATGCTAGAAGGCCCTCACTCTACTAGGTGTGGCGGTGAGGAGTCTGCGGGGCTGAGGTCCTTTCACCTGTGTTCGCGCTTAGTCCGCGCTTTCACTGACGGCGATCCTCGATGCCAAGGCCAGCCGCTTTATCTCCGAGCATGAGGCGCAACATCTTCTCAAGCTGGCCCTGCTTGCGCCCACCGTACGGGTCGATGCGCTTCGCGTTCGGATCCAGCTCGCCGCGCGCAATCCCGATGCTCACCTGCACGCAGAGCGCAAGCTGGCCGGCTGCAGCAATGGCGCATACTGTAGAGCCGAGCGCACCCATCGCGATCACGACGTAGCGCGCTACGGTGCTGAAGCGTGCGACGACGTAAAAGGTGTCATCGCTTATGGGCTGGTTGTTGAACATGTCAGTGGCACCCATCGTGAAGTGGTACGCCAGCACGGAAACTGCGCCGTAGGAAGAGGCTCCGAGGATCAGCAGCCACGGGCTGATGCCATTAAGATCGGTGGGCTTCTTTTCTGGCGGTGGCTCTGGCCTCTTGGGCTGCAGGGCGCGAATTTCGGCCAGCAGCGCTTCATTCGATTTCGCCGCAGGCGCCGTCGGCCATTGCTCGACCCGAGCCTTGTCGGGGGTGAACGAAGTCTTCGTCTCGTCATCTGCGCGTGCGAAGCGTGGCTTGAGCTCGTCACGTGGCTGCAAGCCTAGCTCAGCGACAATGTGCACGGCCCGCCGCAAGGCGGCGGCCCGTGAGTACGGCACTCGCTGCGGCGGCGCGAAGGCCAGAGCAAGGCAGACGATCACGTTGGACATGTCGAGGTGCGAGGAGGACGCCCCGACGAAACTTCTCTCTTGAATTTGCTGACCTATTTTCCTGTGGAAAGCCCAGCGAGACTCAAGAGTCTCTCAGCCCTACGCAGGCAAAAGCACCCACAGCGAGCAATCCGGCGGGGCCGGCGCGAAGGTGGGCTGCTGTCGCCTCCCACGCTGGCGCGTCGGGCCGCCTGGCGCGTGATTTCGATCCAGGAGACACGCTGCCACT
>JWZX01000562.1:0-11192 GCA_001275005.1 Chrysochromulina tobinii
CCCCCCGCGCCTTCTCCGCACATGCCCTCCGACGGCAGTCCCCCCGTCGATGGCATCTCGTCGACTCTCCCAAATATGGGTGGCAGCGACTCCACGGGCTCGTCTTGGCTCACGTGGACCCAGGTGCTCAAGGCGACGCTCGTCTTGATTGCGATCTGATTGCGATCTGATTGCGATCTGATTGCGACTGGATTGCGATCTGAGCGCGTCTGATTGCGTCAGAGTGCGTCCCTCTCCCCTCTTGATTGCATGCATCATCAGCCTGAGGGCGTCCCTCTCCCCTCTTGATTGCGCCCCTCCTCATCTTTGATTGCGTCCCTCATCACCTCTGATTGCGCCCCTCATCACGTGTGCATGCGTCCCTCATCACCTCTGATTGCGTCCCTCATCACGTGTGCATGCGTCCCTCCACAGAGTCGCGTCCAGCTGGGGCAGCACGCTGTCCCGGCATGGATGCTCACCCTCGGCGGCTTCGTGCTGCTCCTCATCGCGCTGTGCGTGCTTCTCGTGTGCTGCGGCTCGCCCAAGCGACGCAAGCTCACCATCCTAATGTGGTCACACCCGAATCCGGCCATGGGGCCCTTGTACATGCCCGACGAGATGCGCTGGGAGTTTGCCTTGGACATCGGGCTCGAGGCCCCCCCCTCGTTCTGCCGGGGCCTCGCGCTCCTCTGCTGCAGCAGCTGCAGCTGCAGCTGCTGCTGCTGCTGCTGCTTCCGAGGCGCGTGCGCGGTAGGGCGGCGCGCCGAGTCGGGCGTGGCCAGAGGCTCTCACGCCGGTAGAGGCGCCAAGATGGGCACTCGAGGCGCCAAGATGGGCACTCGACGAGCGGCCGATAACGGCGGCGGCGGCAGTGGCGGCGGCAGTGGCGGTGGCAGTGGCGGTGGCAACTGTAGGGCCGGCACCGGCCGTGTCGCCCGCGACGGCGCCCGCGGAGGCGGCCGCGACGGTCGACCATGCGCGTCGCAGATCGTCGACTCGGCCGCCATCACCCTCACCGTCACCACCGCCGCCGTCTGCTCAGCACAGTCCACAGCGGCACAGGACACAGGCTACGACGCGCGCGGGCGCTTCAATCCACTTCGCCCGTCGAGGCTGCTCGTGCATTCAAACCCAGCCATCCGTTGGTTCTATCAGCCGCCCGACGCGCCCTGCCTTCCGACGCGCGCGGCATGCCCACCACGGCGCGCGCCGTGCCCTCCGACGCGCGCGCCGCCCGAGGCCTATCACGCCGTCGACGCCGCCATTCGCCGTGCCGCCGCCCCTGGTGCCACGTGGTACCAGGACAAGGACGTCACCTGGTGCCACGGTTGCGACAAGGACGTGCCTTCAGTGGCGGCCGCGGCCGTGACTTTCGGACGTTCCAAGGACGTGACTTTCGGACGTTACAAGGACGTGACTTCTGTGGCGGCCGCGGCCGCCTCGTGCACGCACGCGCGCAAGTCGAGCAGACGACCTGGGACGAGTAGGTCCGCGTCGTCCCGGGCGCCGAAGCGTCACCCGTCGCCCGTCGCCCTTGAGGGTGAGATTGAGGGGGAGATTGTGGGGGAGATCTCGCTGCACGCGGGCGCCGTGGCGGGCGCTCCAACGCGGCGAAGCGCGTCGGGCGCGCGCCGTGCCCACCACGGCGCGCACCGTGCCCACCCCGGCGCGCACCCGGCACCTCGGGACACGACAGCGAGGCGGCCTGTGGAACGAAGCCCGACCTGTGGGGAACGAAGCCCGACCTGTGGGAACACGGCCTGTGGGGAACGAAGCCCGACCAAGCCGCCTGCCCTCGTTCGCATCCACCAGGAGCAGCAGGCCGCTGCTCAGCGCCGCTGTGAGGCCAACGCCGCCGCCGCTGTCTCCGCTGCCCGGGACGGCGTCTGCTCGGATCCAAACGGCCACGTGGTCCTCGCCCGGGACGGCGTCTGCTCGGAGCCCAGCCGCGGAGCTCACGACGACGATCTCCACAGGGGAGATCGAGCCGATCTCAGCAGGGGAGATCGAGCCGCCGCCGCCGTCTCCTCTGCCGCCGCCGCCGCCGCCGCCGCCGCCGCCGCCAGCCCGCAGGGGTACGGCGCGGGCGGAAGCGTGCCGCCGCGGCACGACGAGTCGGATGGGTTTCGTCACGACCAGTCGGATGGGTTTCGTCACGACGAGTCGAATGGGTTTCGTCACGACGAGTCGAATGGGATTCGTCACGACGAGTCGGGAGCGGCGGTTGGATGGGGTTCGTCAGCCGTTCTCGAGACGCTCGAGGGCTCCGACTCTCCCAAATATGGGTCGAATGGCTTCGTCAAGAACGGTCGTTCCACTGGTCGTCACGCGACGTTCCATCCGCCACCGCCCCTTGCGCCTCTACCGCACTTCACCGCTCCTCAGCACCTTGGCGCCGCCGGCGACGGCGGCGGCGGCGGCGGCGGCAGCATGATCGGTGGCGGGAGCGAAGGCAGCTCCCGCGAGCGCCGTCCTGGTCACCACCATCACCACCATCACCACCATCGGCACCACGAACACCGCGAGTCACGTCTCACACGTGAGGAGAAGGAGGCGCTCGCCTCCCTCCAGTGGACCCTCCACCGCGCCGCCTCGGGTTTCGTCATGGCGGAGCTCGAGCGCAATCTCGGCCATAATCTCGGCCATAATCTCGGCCATAATCTCGGCACGTCGGCCTCGATTCCCTTCTCTGGAGTCGACCTCGATGACGGCCGCTCGTCGCCACGTCATCGCTTCGATGATGACGGCCGCCATCGCTTCGATGGTGATGGCCGTTCGTCGCCGCGCTCCGAGAGCGCCTTCTCGTGCGCCTTCTCGGAAGGTTCCGCCTCCGCCTACTCGTACACCGGACGCTCCTTTACGGGCACCGACTCGTCGTACTCTCGCGCTGGCCTCATCAGCTCACCGCACGGCTCCGTCTCCGCGTACTCCGAGTCGCAGCGCTCGAACACGACGAACACGACGGCCACCACGGTGAGGGAGGCCCTCGCCTCCCTGAGTGCCTCCCTGAGTGCCTCTCTGATCACCTCTCTGAGTGCATGCTGATTGCCTCCCTCATCAGGCTCGCCTCCCTGATCACCTCCCTGAGTGCATGCTGATTGCCTCCCTCATCAGGTGAGGGAGGCCCTCGCCTCGCTCCGGCAGCTCGCCCAGCAACTCCCTCCCGGATTCGCCGAGTTCGGACTCATCGAGCAGCCGTTACGTCGCTCCGCCGCCGTCCCCGGCGTGAGCGGTGGCGCCACCCCCACCGGCGTCTCCGGCGTGAGCGGTGGCGCCACCCCCATCGGCGTGGGCGGCGGCGCCACCTTAGGCGGCACGCCATCGGGCGTCTCGCGCGGCGCGTCCCCTGCCCTCTCATTCACGCCGAGCCTCAGTGGGTCCGCCTCCCCCCCCGTCCTCATGCCCAGTACGGCGCGACGGTTCGACGCATCGCCGCCCTCAGAGGGCGCCGTCGCGGGCGCCGCCGCGGGCGCCGCCGCGAGCGCCACCGCATCCCCCTTCGCGTCGGGAACGGGCGCCGTCCCGGGCGCCGCGCCTCCGAGGGGCTCCCCCGAAGGCGCCGTCGTGGGCACTGGCGCCGCCCCGGGCGCCGCGCCTCCGAGGGGCTCCCCCGAAGGCGCCGTCGTGGGCACTGGCGCCGTCCCGGGCGCCGCGCCTCCGAGGGGCTCCCCCGAAGGCGCCGTCGTGGGCGCGGGTGCCGTCGCGGGCGTCGTACCGGGCGCCGCTGCCCTCGCGCCGACGCCGAGCCCGGGCGCCGTGAAGGACGAGGCCGACGGTGCTCAACACGGCGCTCTGAGCGCGCGATACCACTCACCACCGGTGCTGCCCAAGACGGCGCTGCCCAAGACGGCGCCGCATGGCGTCGACGGCGGTTACGGCGGCAGCGGCGGCAGCGGCGGCGGCGGTGGCTTCGGCGGCTTCGGCGGCAGCGGCGTCGATGGGGAGGCGACCGCCGCTGACGCCGCCGCGGGCGCCACCGCGGGCATCGCCGCGGGCATTGCCGGCGAGTCTGCCAGTAGGTCGGCTGGCTCGCAGTGCAGCGCTCGGTACAGCGCTCGGTGCAAGATGGCCCGAGCAGCGGCGGCTGCGAAGCTCTCCGAAGAAGCCGCCGCCGAGCTGGGCGCGAGCGCCGCACCGAGCGCCGGCGCCCCTACCTCTACACGGCCCGTGACCGAGGTACGCTCGCGCCCGCCACGCGGCCCTGCGGCACAGGTCGCGGCTGTCCAGTCCGCAGAGCTCGATGCGGCGCAGATCCTCTCGACCTTTCCCGCGCTCGCCGGCGCGGCTGCCGAGTTGGGCGTCGAGATGGGCGTCGCACCGCCGATGTTCAGCACGAAGCACAGCGCCCACAACAGCGCCCACAACAGCGCCCACAACAGCGCCCACAACAGCGCCCACAAGTCGGCGAGCGCCGAGCGGCTGCGGACCAGGCAAGCGCTCACAACAGCGCCCGCTCCAGGGGGCGAGATTCAGGGCGAGATTCAGGGCGAGATCCGCCGAGCGCTGTTTCCGGACCAGTCCTCTTACGCGGACAAGGCCTCTTATGCGGACAAGTCCTCTTATGCGGACAAGTCCTCTCGCGAGGGGACCAAGGTGGAGCCAGCACTGGATCCAGATGCAGATGGCCTTTCGCCGAGCATCGGCCGCTCGCCGGCATGGGACACGCCGTGCACGCAGCAGGAACAGGACATCGAGCTGGAGGTGTGAAGGACATCGAGCTGGAGGTGTGAAAGACGCGCGATGTTGCAGAGGCGGGGCAGTGAGAGCTGGTGGCCCCTTTCGTCCAGCGCCATCCTCATTCAGCCGGTACATGTTCATCGCATGTACACGGGGAGGTAAGCGAGAACTTTTCGTTTATCCGTTCCGTGCGCGCGTCGTGTACAGCGATCCAGCGATGCAACATGGGTACATGCATCGTTGGCAGTTATGAGATGAGGTCCACGTTTTTTACAACTTATGATCTTACTACCGAGTACTACTTGCTACTGCCTCGATGCTAATTGTACCGCCCCGAGCGTTCGCCCGCGCGGCCGCGCGCCCGCCCCCGTTCTCGATCCGCACCGGCCGGGCCCGCCCCCCGCGCCCGGTCTGCATCCGCTCGGATGTAAAGTGTTCACGGCCGGGAGGAACACCCTCTCACCGCACACTGACACCTCGCGCGGGTTCGCGGTGCGGTTGCGACCCGACGTCGGGTAGTAGGCGCGCATAAGGCGCGCACTACCAAAGTGCACCTTCGAGACGTCTGTGGGCGGGATGGCGGCGGGCGCGCCCGGCGGGCGGCGGCGAGCCCGGCTCGCCGTCCACAAACGCGGTCGCCCCGCGACCCGATCATCATTCGCATGGACTTTTTAGCGCCAAGCTTTCGTGCTGCTCGTCTGTTCGCGCACGGGCTCAGCGGCCAAACGAGAAGCTCGGCCCCGGGCGGCCGAAGACGCCGCTCGCCGGCGGTCCGACTGCACGGACGCCACGGCTAGCTGGTCCAGCCTGCTGCTGCTGCTGCTGCTCGTACTGCAGCGCGCGCTGGAGAGAGTCGCTCAGCTGCTTCTGGCTGCGCAGCTTCTTCGAGGCCTCGAGCAGCGCGCGCTGGTGGTCTGACTCCTTGCGCTGCCGGTCGAGCTCCGCCTTGCCGAGCGCGTCACGCAGGCCCTTGAGCTTCTTCTCGTACTCGCCAGCGATGGCCTCGTGGTCGCGCGCCTGCTGCTGCGCGCGGCGCACCGCCGCGCGCTGCTCGTCGAGTGACGCGTGGAGCTCGGCGAGCTCGGCGCGCGCATCGCTGAGTGCCGTGAGCTGCTGCAACGCAGCCATGAGCTCGCCCTCCTTGAGCGCGAGGCGCTGCTCAAGCTCGATCATCGCCTCGCGCTGGCCACCGGCCTCGCCGGGAGCGCATGCGGCCTTCGCGCCCATGCCATCGTCTTCGACGTCGCACCGCAGTGCTGCCGCTCCCGCGTACTGCTCGATGGCCTCCGTGAGGGCTGCGATGATTTCTTGCGAGCGTGTCTCGGAGCGGCGAGCCTCGGCGAGCGCGGCCTGGTCGTACTGCAAAGCCTGTGCGTGCGCCTTGGCCTCGTGCTTGAGCTTCTCGTGCTCGGCCTTGAGGCGCTCGTTGGCGAGCAGCTGCTGCTGGAAGGAGAGGATGAGGCCCTGCCCTGACATCGATCGGCCGCTCCGCGTCGAGCGCGCGCGCGCGGGGACGAGCGCCGATCTGCGTGCTTGCTTTCTTGTTGAGACGCAAGTTCAGGAGGACGTCCACAAACGGATGTCAGAAATTATCAACTTTCTAACGGTCCCGCGAAGCCGGCCGAGTTACGCCATGGCGCGCAGCAGCGACGCGGAGAAGGCGCCTCTGATTGACGACGAGGACCTGGAGGCGCAGCCGGCTGGCAGGACGCTGCCGGAGCCCTCGCTCCTGCCACGCGTGTCGCGCCAGACGTGCATTTACATTGGCGTGTGCGCGCTGCTAGCGCTGCAAAACTCCTCCTACACGCTGCTGCGGAGGTATGGCCACGGCGTGCTCAAGGAGGCGGCGTCGTCGCAGTCCATCCTTGCCGTCGGCGAGATTATGAAGGCAGGGTTCTGCATGTACATGGTCCTGCGCTCCCGGCCGAGCCGCGAGTCCAGGGAGACGGGCGAGGACGAGACGCGCGGGGAGCCACCGACAAGCATCGGCGACGTTGCCAAGCGGCTGGCGTTCACGTCGGCGCCGATGGCCGTGCCCGCGTTCATCTTCCTCGCCATGAACCTGCTCTCCTTCGTCTCCCTTCATCGCATCTCCGCCTCCGCCTTCACACTCATCCAGCAGTCGAAGCTGATCGCGACGGCGGTGCTCTCGCGCGTGGTGCTCGGAAAGGAATTGAGCCAAGCGCGCTGGCGAGCGCTGTTCACGCTGTTGTGCGCGGTGCTCATCATCTGCTTCGAGACGCGGCCCTCCGCGAGGGAAGCCCAGAAGTGCACCGAGAGCCCCAGCAGCGGCGGCGGCGGAGTGGCCGCCTCCGCCCACGGTCGCGAGCTAGCGGCCAGCAGCAGCGGCGCCGCCGCCGCAGAGCAAGCGAGCGCGACGCTCCGCGCGGCAGAGTACGTGGTGGGGGTGAGCGCCGTCTCACTCGAGGCGATCCTGAGCGGCTTCTCCAATGTCTACTTTGAGCGTGTCCTCAAGTCCACCTCGCTCTCGCTCTGGGAACGCAACGTGCAGCTCGCCGGGTACTCGCTGTGCATCTACGTAAGCTGGACCCTTGAGGGCCTCTCGATGGACCCTTGATGGACCCTATTTTGATGGCCTCTTGATGGCCTCTTGATGGCCTCTTGATGGCCTCGGATGACCTCTGATTGCGCCTCCCTCATCAGGTGCCAATGGCCTTGATGGACCACGGCAGCCTTCTGTATGGCTGGTCGGGGCTCACGTGGGTCGTGGCCTTCTTGGGCGCGCTCGGGGGGATCCTGATTGGTCTCGTCATCAGCTACATGGACTCGATCACTAAGAACCTCGCGCTCTCGGTCGCCATCATCCTCACAGCCTGCGTCGACTACCTGTGCTTCGACGGCCCGATGACGCTCAACATCATCGCCGCCGCAGCCGTCATCATTACCTCCATCCTCCAGTACAGTTCCGGCTAGAGCGCGAAAGAGACTTGTCTCTCGATGGCCGAGCTGCGCGCAGCTGCAACAGCTGGAGCAGCAGCATGCGGCAGCAGCAGCTAGCGTGGCAGACGGGAACCTCGGCGACGCGCTGCGTCCAACTTTAGTCCGACTTTCGGCGTTTCGCCCCACTCCCTATCCACCCCATACAAATTGTCTCGCAGCAATGCAGCATGTTGAGCTCTGAGCTGACTTAACTGCACAGCTCTGACGAACAACGCGAGGCAGCGGCGAATCAGTCTTTCGCGCGCCCACGCCGTACGCAGCATACTGTTCCTAAAATCAAATGACGATACAATTGTATTGCCAATTGGGCAATTGCAGTTGGCATAACGCGTAAAGCGGCAAATCTCCCGTCCGTCAACAGCTCAACAACAGCCAATTCACAGCCAATGTTTAAAAGTCGACACCCAAGACACCGGACCGGCGTACATACGGATGCGGTTGACACTAGCACGGAGACCCTGGTCCCCCTATTATTCACAGTGGTCTCGCTCGCTATTTGCTATGGACGACGACCCCGACGTCGTGGTGACCGATGCGGACATGGAAGACCCCGAATTGCTCGCCGAACTCTACGCTCTTACCGGCGGCCCGCCGCCGGCAAAGCCCAAGCCTCCTGCCGACCTTGCAGCACAGCGCGCAAACCTGCAAGACCGCATCGCCGCCAAGAAGAAGGAGGCGATCGCCTTGAAAGGTGACAAGGCTGCGTGCGTAGCTGCCATTCAAGAGTACAAGGCCATGGAGGCGGAGCTTGCCAAACTGCCACTTCCGCAGCAGCCCGTTGCTCCTCCGCCGGCCAATGCCAAAGGTCCCCCAACGGACGCAGATATCGACTCGGTCGACGTGACCGAAGAAGACATGAATGACCCGATTCTGCTCGCCGAGCTCGCCGGGCTCGGCCCGCCATCTGCCGCCTTAGAGGAGCTCACGACTCATCGATCCGCAGCGGCGGTGCCCACCCGCATCAATTCCGGTGATGCCCCTAAGTCTGAAGCAGTGAAAGACGCCCCAACTAGTCATCGCGGTCAGCATGGAGAATCTGCGATGGAGGAGCCCCGGCCAGCCAAGCTGTCCGACGACGAGCTGCTCGCGCGGTACCCGGAAGAGGCCTCGATGATCGTCGTCTGCGGCGTGCCTCGGGAAGAGATCCTCGCGGGCCTACGCTCCCGCGCCTCGTTTGAACCGGACGATTCGTCAATTTCGTCAATTGCGACGGAGCCGGCGCACCGCTCGCAACAGGTGCCCACCGCAGCCATTCGCTCGACACGGCGCCCATCTGATGAGGGCGACGACCTCGCGCGCCTGATGGACGTCATGTCCGTCGACGGCGCCAAGCCCACCGCTGGCGCCGCGCCCAAGCCCCCGTCACAGCCGAGCGCCGTACCGAGCGCTGACTCCGATGAGACGAATGAAGAGATGAATGCGCTCCTCGCCGCCATGAGCACGGGGGCGCCCACGAGGTCGCGCGCGCCGAAGACGGGCGTCCAGGACGACGCGGCGTTCTCGCGGCTGGTGGCGTCCATGGACGCAAAGGCGAGCACCCCGCCCGCGCGCGACGCGGCTCATCTTCATGCGAATCTCGATCCGGAGATGGAGCAGCTGGTTGCATGCATGACCACGCCGTCGGGCATGACCACGCCGGCCGAGGCCGCCGCCGACAGCTGCACAGGTGATGATGAGCTCGAGAAATTGAAGGCAAGCATGGATGTGGACGACCCGCCACCGCCGCCAACGCCCGCCACCGCCGCTGCCGCCGTCGTGAGCGATCGCGCTGCCGCCACAGCCGCTGCGGCCGACCTGCCAGCAAAGGTGGCGGTGGCAGCGGCGGCGGCTAGTCAGAAGCAGGCAGAGGAGGCGGCTGCAGCTGCGGCGGCCTCGGCCGACCTGCCAGCAAGAGTGGCGGCGCTCCGGGCAGAGGCTGCCCAACTCGTCCGACTGTCCAAGGAGTCAGGCGATGACACACTTAAGGCTCAGGCGGCGGCTAAGCTGCGGGAGAGCAAGCTTTTACAGGCGCAGATCGATCAACAAGGCGCCGGCGCAGGAGCAGGCGCTGTTGTGGGCGCTGGCTCGTCGACGGTGGCGGCTGCCCGACGTGGCGCCGAGCTGAGCACGCCACCCGGCACGGGCGCCGAGCTGAGCACGCCAACCGGCACGGGCGCCGAGCTGAGCACGCCACCCGGCACGGGCGCCGAGCTGAGCACGCCACCCGGCACGTACATCTCGCCGTCAGCGCCCGTGCCGGAGCACGCGCGCATGCTCGCGCATGGCACGCTGCACCTCTTCCTGAGCCACGCGAGGGACCTCAAGTCGGTGGACAGCAACGGCTTCTCGGACCCATACGTCAAGATCTCGCTCGCTGGCAAGGAGGAGGTCAAGTCCAAGGTCATCTACAAGAATCTCAACCCACGATGGAGCGAGGTCTTCACGTTCACGGGTGTGCTCAAGGATCTGATCGCCGAGCCGCTGAGCCTGCGTTGTAAGGACAAGGACACGTTCACGTCCGGCAAGCTGGGTGAAGCGAGCGTCGACTTGGGCGGCTTGGCGCGCACGCGCATGGTCGAGTTGCAGGCGCAGCTCTCGACCCAGGGCACCGTCTACCTGCGCGCCTTTTGGCAAGCCGATGGCGACTCGACGCCGCCCGCCGACTTTACCGCCGACGTGCCGGCGATCATCGCAGCTGCGGCGGCTGCGGCCGACCTGCCAGCAAGAGTGGCGGCGCTCCGGTCGGAGGCTGCCCAACTCGTCCGACTGTCCAAGGAGACAGGCGATGACACACTTAAGGCTCAGGCGGCGGCTAAGCTGCGGGAGAGCAAGCTTTTACAGGCGCAGATCGATCAACAAGGCGCCGGCGCAGGCGCAGGCTCGTCGACGGTGGCGGCTGCCCCGACAGCTCCCCGCGCGGCGCCCATCGCGGCTCCCCGCGCGGCGCCTGCTGCGGCCCCCGCTGCGGGAGCGGCTGCGGGCTCGGCCGCCGTGCCTTACCCGCATCTGCGCGCAGATGAGCTCGAGCTGACCTTGATGAGTGCCGCCATCGAGGACCGCTCGGCGCGCGAGATGTACTGTCGCTTCGACTGGGCGGAAAACCAGATCGGCGCCAATCCAACCACGGTCAAGACGGCATTAGTCAAGGGGGCGGGGTCGTACGAGTGGAAGGCCACCTTTAAGTTCAAGCTGCGCTCCGGCCTCTCCCAGAAGCACTTTGAACGGAGCGGAGGCCAGCTGGAGCTCGTCGCGCTGAGCAAGAGCGGCTGGGGTCCCTGGGCTGAAGAGGTGGAGACCAAGGTCGCTGTGGGCGATTTCCGGCTGAAGCCTCCAAAAGGGGACAACCAGCTGCTCAGTACGGCGCTGTGGAAGAGGGGGGTGACGCTCACGCGGCCGGGCGACGTGGCCGAGTTTGGCTCCTTCGCCATCCAAATGAAACTTCGCCAGCCTTTCACAGAGGGGGGCGACGTGGCGAGCGCGGCGCCCAACCCGCGCTCGGCGGCACCAACGGTCGCTGGGGCGGGAGCTGCCGCTGCAGCCGCCTTGGGGGGGGCGGGACGAATTCCGCGGCACCGGCAAAGCAAGTCGTCCAC
>JWZX01000563.1:0-19988 GCA_001275005.1 Chrysochromulina tobinii
AGGACGGTCCGGGACGAGCCAGCATGGGCCGGGACAGGCGCCATTCGGATTTTTGGTTAGTGTCGCTAACCCCACTTTCTCTCTGACAGTGTGTTCTTATTTATACGGACACATGAGAGAGGGTGCGGAGGCGCAGGATTCCTCATTAACATTATTATTTTGTCCTTAAAAATACACCGCGAATCCACATTCGTTTCGTCAAATTCCTCTGCTTTGCGAGCTTTGTGTGTGCTCGAAATCGTAAATGCCTAATCATTGTTTCGAGCCCTTTAATCGTAAATCGATGACCTGGTTCAGCCGAAATCTGGAGCGCGTCCGCCGGCGCACATTCGTATCGTCCAATTCTCTTCAATTCCTAGTTTATAGGATACCTATTTGGTCCCTGGTTGCAGAGAGAGGTGTCAGAGGTTTCACGATTCTTATGTACAGACACGGCGGCGCTCGCACACTCACACGGGGTTCGATGAAACCGTCTACCCGCACGAGCCGTCCAATCGTCCGAGCCGCCAAGAAATGTACGGAGCTGGCGCCGGGCCAACCACGATCCAGTCCTAGTTTCTGGTAAGCACGATAGTCATGGTGCAGGAGGGTGCTGGTATGCAAGTCGTCTCGTATACCGAGGCCCGTGTGCGGGAGTTGCTGCGACAATGTGCGCCTCCTCTCGATGCAGTGATTGAGCAGGCCAAACAAGACCTTGCCCAGGAGGAGGCCAGCGAGGCCCGTGCGAAGCTGGCACTCCTGAAACGGCGCAAGCTCAAGGGTCTTGGAGCGGTCGTCATGGTCCTCAATAGAACAGGACCACTCGGTGGCGACGGCGGAAGAGCCGCAGAGTCCGGCTCGTCCGAAAGCGATAGCCAGGGCAACGTGCGCGAACGGAAGACCTCGACGGAGGGCAAGGCTGATGGCACCTTTGCGTTTGCGGTGAAAACGTTCATGGGCGGCCGGGCGGATGGGAGCCGCGCGTTCCCTCACAAGCACGGCGACAACAATATCTTGCGGGCGCTCGGTGAACGAGTTACCAAGAAGAACATCCAACACCTGTTGCGCGATGCGCAGCTGCGCAAGTTCGACGACGACGTTGAGCGCATGGAGAATTGCGAGAAAACTCTCAACAACAACTTGCTCACGCAGGCCGACGGCGAAAAGCTCAAGTTTGGACGCCTCGACACAGCGTGGGACCACAGGCTGCAATACGCGGCGAAGATGTATAAGCGCGGGCAGATTGCGACGTGGAATTGGCGCAAGGGCCACTACGTCCTGTGCGAGGGCATCCTGCACGAATTTACGGACTCGTCGCTCATTGCACCCTTGCTCGGAGCGTGGCCTGTCCTAGGCGCTACGCTGCGCCAATCGGTTGTGAGCAAGACAATCTTTGATAGAGGCATGGAAGACAAGCCGTTCAAGTACTGCTTTGAACTGACTGTCCATGAGTTCTTCGTCTCCGACTCGATCCTTGCCACCATCGAGTTCGCGTGCGACTCGGCCGAGGAACTCTCGCGATGGATGATGGCCATCGAGAGCGCCTCGCTCGCGGTCTCGAAGGACTTCAAGCAGACACACGATCGGGAAGCCCAGACTGGGTCGCACACTTGGCAAGAGTCGCGCGCACACGAGCAGCATTCCCCGAATAAGACACCGCGTAGCGGCAGGGGGACAAAAGTGAAGCGTCGACTTGCAGGCAGCCAGCTCGTTATTTCGCCGCTACAGGACACGCGCGTAGCCCCCCGCAGAGACGATCGACCGCTGGGACGGAGCGTCTCGAGGGGATCGGATACAAAAGTTTCTCGCCGACGGATCCAGCAGTTGTAGCTGGGCGTGGACGGCACGATGCAGAACGATTCAAGATACTGGACAAGGTGAAAGCGGACACAAGGATTCGGATTTTCCAAGAAACCGCGACTCTACATATGTACACATTAATGTTATCAATACTATTCCCAAAGCGGATATGATAACCTTCTTGTTGTTATCACACGCCTAGCCCCGTCGAGACTTCCGCCCGTACCTTGTACGCCGGCACTCGGTGTCGGGTGTGTGCACCGATGTACACATTCTCGATACACATTCACACCTTGAATTCACACCATGTGGCGGTATGGAAGGGCGACATGCCCATGGTGAGCTTGAAGCTCATGGCGGGTGGGGCGAGAAGTACGGTTGTTGTGTCCTGCCTGACGGCCGCAGCCGCGCGATGGTGGGGGAGAGGCGGGGAGAGCGCCCCGCCCGTGGTCTAAGTAAAAAGAGACCCGGCCACCGTGTTTTTGAACCGTCACTTGTGCGAGTCTCTCTTCCTCCCCTAGCTCGAAGACCTTTTCGTTTCCCCACACGAGATGCCGCGAGCTGCGCCCCTTGATGAGGGATGTAATTGCGCCTGCCACCTTCTCGCACCCTCAGTCTTGGTTGTACCTCCAGGGTTGGGCACCCGTGTGGTGTCGAAGCGTCGATGCTGTTTGCCGCCGTCTTAAGCCTGCTCCTGCATCCGACCGGCTCGCTGCTGCTACGCCCAACCGCAGCCCCTGCAGCTCTGCGGACTCGCTGTGCCGTGCCCGTCGCGATCGATTTCGCCGCCGACAGCGTGGCCAGCCCGCTACCCTGCGCCCCCGAAAAGTGCGAGACGGCGTGCGACAAGGACGCGCCACCGCGCATGGCGAGAGTGCCGAAGGCGATCACGTCGCAGCCGTTGGCGAGATCGCCCGATGCTGCACCTGCAATCGAGCGCGTTGCGGGTCCACGCACGGCGTCTTTGCCGCCGCCCGATGACCTCGCGGATGAGGTGATGCTGCGGATCGTGATGCAGGAGATGACGGACACGGAGGTGAACGCGCTCGCTTGGAAGTACTTGGGCTACCATTTCCAGGAGGCGACCGGCACGTGGGACACAAGCGCCGTCTTCCCGAACTGGCGGCAAAAGTTCCCACAGCCACCCGACCTCGTCGGCGTCACGAGAAAGTACGAGCGCGAGATCGACGAGCCGGTGCTTCGCGCGGTGCAGTCGCTGCAGCAGTCGGTCGCCAAGGAGCACAAGAACAACCTGCGCGCCTTCCTCAAGCCGCTCGGCTGGAATGGGTACAAGATGGACGGGCTCACGCCCAATATGACGCGCCGCGCCCAGGTTGCCAACTGGCTGCTCTACTACCGCGAGGCGCTGCACGGCGTGCCCGTGGAGGAGCTGCGCCGCAGGCGCGAGGTGCGAGCAGCGGAGGAGGCGGCACGGAAGGCCGCTGGCGAGGTGATGGCCCCGACAGGCACTGCGGCGCAGAGTGTCATTTGACTTTTGAGGGAAAAGGATCGCATGTTCGATGTTGACCATGAGAGCATGAGTGGGTGGTGAAGAAGACCGCTAACGCTCACCGAAGCATGCAGCCCACGCTTCCCAACATCACCGTGAGAGCCCCGGCCCTCCCAGAGTGTGTACGCGCAGCAATCGCCGGCGCGCGACCTACATGGTGCACATGACGCTGCCCCACTGATGGGGAAAGTCGATCTTCATTCTGAGTTTCAAACTTATGAAAGTACCGGTCGAGTTCCGGGCAATGGCGTGGACGTGCTTGCAGACTCTGAGGTGAAACCAGACTGCAACTAAGCAGAACGTGAGCGCGAGCGCGCAGCCGCTGTGCGTATGTCGTCACCGACACGGGCGCGAGGCAACTCGCAATTGGGCGCCATTCTGCGCAAGAACCTGTTGCTCAAGCGCCGTGCGCCGAAAACGACGTGCGCTGAGGTCCTATCGCCGCCCCTCTTCCTATCCATCTTGGTGCTCGGCTACTTCCTCTCGGAGACCGAGGTATACGGCGTGGGTATCTATGCTTCGACAGAGGTCAACGTGGCCAGTCTCATCTCCACGCTCGGCCCACTCGTCAGCGGAAGTGCGCGGGTCGCTGTGCCCACGGTGGCAGGGGTGGCTGGCACCCAAAGCGAATGTGAGGTGACGAGCTTAAACACCAACTTGACACAGTGCGGGATCGAAAATACCGAGAACGTTGACCTGTTTGGCCTGCGCGGCTCGCTCACGTCCATCATAAACGGGCCGCTGCCCGTGCTCAACATTGACACATTCCTCTCAATAGGGCTTAGCGTGCGCAACGCGCTCGGCTCGAAGAACCTAAAGCGCCTCAACGAAGCTGAGGAGTACTTGCAGCTCTTTGGCAACATCCTCACTCCGGGGAACATCCACATCTCGCCCGATACCAACCGCACACGCGACTTTGTCGCACGATCGCGCGCGGCTCACCCGACACTGAACTCGATCGACATGATCCTCCATCCCGATGAGCGGACGGCACTGCAAACTATTTCCGAGGGCACGTCAGGGCAGCGCACGTGGGCGCTGCTCGCGTTCCTCGAGCTCGACCCAGCCAACCTGAGCGTCTCCATCCGGCTCAACTACACCACCGTACCAAATACGAACCGTCTCAACAACTGGGTCGCCCGAGGGCTCGACACCGACTATCAGCAGTACATTACTTCAGGCTTCCTGACGCTGCAAGCGCTCGTGGACGAGTACGCCTTCGATGTGGCAGCGCGGGAGGGCTACGCGATTCCCTACGCGCCGCCCACCTCGTACGCCTTCGCCGCGCCCATGCCCACCGCCGCGTACAGCCAGAACGAATTCTATCTCGCGGTGAGCTTCATGCTCTCTCTGGTGCTGACCATGTGCCAGCTCTTCCCCGTGGCGCTGCTCACGAAGGCAGTCGTGGTCGAAAAGGAGCAGCGACTCAAGCAGAC
This sequence comes from Chrysochromulina tobinii, assembly GCA_001275005.1. Lineage (NCBI taxonomy): Eukaryota > Haptophyta > Prymnesiales > Chrysochromulinaceae > Chrysochromulina > Chrysochromulina tobinii. The sequence continues at coordinate 4,726 of JWZX01000563.1, forward strand.
GATGCGCATCATGGGGCTGCGCGACCCGATTTTGTACGCCTCATGGTGGATCACCGCCTTTTCTCAGTTCTTGATCATCGCCCTCCTGTCGACATTCGTCATCAAGCTTTTCGTCGTTAAGACGTCCTTCGTGATCGTCTTCGTCTTCGTCGGCTTCTTCTGCCTGGGCGCGATCTCGTTTGCCTTCCTGCTCTCCGTATTCTTCTCGAATGCCGTCCTCTCAGCCGTCGTCGGGCCGATCGCCTTCTTCGGCTGCCTCCTCCCCCGCTACCTGTTCTTCGGCTCCAACCGTTACGAGCGCACAACTGCGAAGTTATGGGCCTCACTCTCGCTGCCGACGGCCTTCGCCTTTGGCGCGGACATCCTCGCCGAGTACGAGCTGGCCGAGATCGGCATCAATCGCAGCAACTGGGCGCAGGATGACTACAGCTTCCTAACCTCGCTCGGTATGATGCTCGTCGACACATTCCTCTACATGGTGCTCGGCTTATACCTTGAACGCGTGCTGCCCTCGCGCTACGGCACTCGCGAGCACCCGCTCTTCTTCGTGCGCCCGTCGTGGTGGGCGTGCGCCACGCCCGGCCCGTCGCGGCTGCGCGCGCCACTGCCGACCTCCCCCGCCTTCGAGCCGCCATCTGAGGCTCTCCGCAACTCGGACTCGATTGAGATCGTCGGGCTGGGCAAGGTGTATGGGGATTGGACCTCACTCAAAAAGGTCGCCGTCTCGGGACTCGACCTCTCGTTCTACTCGGGCCAAATCACGTGCTTGCTCGGCCACAACGGCGCGGGCAAGACCACCACCCTCTCAGTGCTCACCGGGCTGTACCCGCCCACCACGGGGGACTGCTACGTCTTCGGCTACTCGATCACGCGAGCGCGCGCCGTTGTGTACAACATGCTGGGCATCTGCCCCCAGCACGACGTGCTCTGGCCTGTTCTGACGGTGCAAGAGCACCTCGAGCTGTATGCGACCCTCAAGGGAGTGCCCTCGAAGCACGCACGCGTCGCCGCACGTGCGATGGCTGCCGAGGTGGGTATCCCTGAGAAGGCACATGTGCGCGCGCATGCCCTGAGCGGCGGGATGAAGCGAAAGCTCTCTGTTGGCTGTGCACTCATCGGCGGCTCGAAGGCAGTGCTGCTCGATGAGCCTTCGTCAGGCATGGATCCCTCCTCGCGCCGTTCAATGTGGGAGTTGCTCAAGCGCTCCAAGCCCGGGCGAGTGCTCGTGCTCACTACCCATTACATGGACGAGGCGGACCTTCTCGCTGATCGTATTGCCGTCATGAACCTGGGCAAGCTGCAGTGCTGTGGCTCGTCGCTCTTTCTCAAGTCGCGCTTTGGCCTTGGGTACACCCTCTCGATGGTGGTCGCCGATGGCAAGGCGTCCGACGCGATCACGCGAGCCGTGCACGCGACGCTCCGCCGGCACGTGCCCGAGGCGCAAGTGCTCTCGGCCGCGGGCGACGAGCTCTCGTTCCGTCTGCCCTTTTCGGACTCTCCGCGCTTCGCCGCCTTGCTGGCTGAGCTCGAGCGATCTCGCGCGGCGCTCGGGATCGGCTCTTACGGCATGTCGGTCACTTCGATGGAGGAGGTCTTCCTTCGGCTCGCGCAGGGCGACGAGGCTCTTGCAATGGTGTCGGCCAGGAAGGCCATGACGACGACGACGACGGACACGTACACGATGTTAAAGCAGGACCTGGACGCACTCGAGGTCCCGCCCGTGCTCGGTACGGCGATCAGGGGAGCCGCTAAAAGCCCCGAGGGCAAGTACTGGCGCAAGTTGCGGAGCTACAAGACGCACGTGGTGCTGCTGCGCCGCTGGCGACGCTCGAAGAGCTTCAGGCCAACGGTCAGGCGGCTGCAAGGTACCGCCTTCCCTGGCCCGGACGACGAAATGGCGCGGATGCTTCCCGAAGGCGTCGAGTTCACTTCGGTGGAGAAGCTCACCGTCGGGAGCGAAACGTCCACGCCGCCTCCCTCGCCCCCGTCGCATGTGGTGGCGCCGCAGCCGGCCGAGATTGATATCTCGCCCCCCCCGAAGGGCGGGATTGATATCTCGCCCCCCCCCGAAGGGCGCACAGAGCCGCCGCGCCCGCCCCTCGAGTTCCAGCCTCAATCTGCTCAGCCATTTGAGAGGTTCGCCGAAGGGATCGTCGACGCGCCAAGCCATCCAGAACGCCGACGGGCCCACAGGCCTTGTGACAGACGACGAGCTGCACGCAGCCCCGTCAGTGCCTCCGATGCGCAAGCAGCTCTTCGTGATGCTGCTCAAGCGGTGGACCTGCCTCAAGCGCAACAAGAAGGGCTTCTTCACGCAGCAGATCCTTCCTGTGGGGCTCGTCGCCGTGATCTTGCTCATCCTCACTTTGGAAGACCCGCGCGTCGGCCCGCCACTCCGCATGCATGCATCCATCTACCGGCGCACGCGCTGGGGGGGCGAGCAGCCGGAGCCGCCCACGCTCCACGTGGCCAACCGCGCGCGCGACACTGAGCTCTTTCGGCACTACTCGACGTACTCCCTCGACTGGCAAGAAATTGGCGCGGCCGATTCGTACAACCTGAGCCAGTACCTGCTCGATACGTACAACGATCACCAGAGTCGCGCCACTCGCCTCGGCGGCGCGTTCGCGGGCGATATGGTCCACTTCAACTTGTACTTTGGAGGCGGCGGGTTGGAGGGCGTGCTCCTGGGCAACGGCAACTCGTCGGCCGTAGATCCTGAGGACCTCGCTGCCCTTTCGGGCGGCGTCGCGGTCGCGTTGCTCACGTGCTCGCGCTGGCAGCCGGGCGGTGTCGGTTTGGTCGGTTGGACCCCGGGCATCGTCGCGCAAGCGCTCCTTCCCAGCCTCAACCTGAGCGCCTCCACTGAAGCACTCGTGATGTCGCTCGTGCGGGGCGCCAACGGCACCCTCGCTGGCCTCAACGTGTCAGCCTCGGGGCTCGCTGGCCTGGCGGCGGGTGCGCTTGCAGGCTCCATCTACCTGTCCAATAGCAGCGTATCGAATAGCAGCAGTGGCTTCAACAGCAGCGTCGTCGTGGGCACGGCTCCGACCAATCTGATCACCAATCTGATCACGGACGCGCTCGCTACGGTGATCGGCCCCGCTGTCAGCGCCGGCCTCGCCCTCGGCGCTGCGGTCGTCAACAACGCCTCGGTCGCTGCCGTCGGTGCGGGCGTCGGGACTGGGCCAGCGGGAGATCTGATCTGCGCGGGGCTCGGCCAGGTCAGTGTGCTTGACGCCGAACTGAGCGCTGCAGGCGTCCCTGTCGCCGCCCGCGCCGACGGCTTTGCGACCGCGAATCCAGCCGACTCCCTCGGCAGCGCACTGGTCAATGGGCAGCCTTTGCGTGAGGCGGCGCTTGAGCTGCTCGAGGACAGCGCTGGGCGCGCCGCGACTGTGGGGGTCGGCTTCATCTTCGACTCGATCACGTACGACCCGTGGCTGCCGCAGCTGCGCGCCGCGCTCAACCCCATCACGCCCCTACTAGTCGCTCTCTCATGCAGCACCTACCCGTGCTCGCTAGTTCGGCCAGCCAACGAGCAGGCGCTCACACTCGCACTGCGCGCGGCGCTCGTGGTGGTGGGCGGCTGGACTTCAGCCGAGGCAAGTAGCCTGATCACCGTGGATCGCATACGACGCTCGCTCCCGTACATCCGCGTCTTCAACAACCTCGTCACAGAGCTCGAGGGGGTTCGTCGGGGCAACGAGGTGCGACTGCACTCGATCGAGAACTTCCCGCTCCCCCTCGCCGACCTCGCCGAGCTTGTCGCGCTGATCGCCGACGTCAACCCGACGGGCCCGTTCACGGCGCTCCGCCCCGTCCTCGACGGCTGGGCTGCCGACGGCGCTCCCCTCACCATCCCGACCACCGCAGAGGCCGCGGCCGGCGTGGCGGCCGACGCGGCGGGCCAGAACTCCACATTAGGCGACCGTGAACAGCTCAACCTGCGCCAGCTCACGCTTCGACTCGGGATGGTCTGGCTTGGCCCTGCGAGCCTCAAGGTCAACCACTTGGAGCTGACCGCCGTTGGCACCTTTCAGGCTTCTTCCTCGCTATCCTCGCCGCCGTCGCCACCGCCGCCGCCGCCGCCCGGCCCAATGCGCCTGACCATCGGCCACCTGGAGCTCTCGGACAGCGTGATCGCCTATGTGAATCTGAGCTATGCGGACACTCGCACCTCGGGCTCCGCCGCGGGCTTCACGTACGACGCGCGTGTCGTGCCGAGCATCTACACGGCACCCTGGCTCAATGTCTCTCTTCCAGTGCAGCTCACGGTGCTGCACAACACCTCGTCGGCGCACGCGATGGCCGTCTTCCTCGGCGAGGCGAGCCAGTCGGCGTGGTACGAGGCACACGCAGCGATGCACCCGCCGCCACCGCCGCATTTGGGTGTGGTTGGCGACGCCCGTGCGCCGATCGGCCCAGTCAAGTACGAGGTCTTCAATGCGCCGCTGCCGCTCACGCGCCGCGCAGCCCTTGAGGTATGGCGGACCCTGATTGCGACTGATTGCGACTGATTGCGACTGATTGCGACTGATTGCGACTGATTGCGACTGATTGCGACTGATCTGATTGCGACTGATTGCGACTGATTGCACCTCCGTCCGCCCTTGAAGTACGGCGGACCCTGGCCTTGCTCTCAAGCCAGTGCATGCGAGCGCTCACCGCGGCGCCCTCTCCCCACAGGTACGGCTGATCCTGGCCTTGCTCTCGTCGATCTTCATGCTCGTGCCCTTTTGTTACATCCCGGCATCGGCGGCCGTCTTCGTCGTGATGGAGCGCATCTCCAAGTCGAAGCACCTGCAGCTCGTCTCCGGCGCGAACCCCCGGCTCTACTGGCTCGCGACGTTCATGTGGGATCTTCTCGTGTACCTGCTCGTGGTCTCGCTGTGCATGGTCGTCTTCCGGGTGTTCAACGAGCCCTCGCTCATTGGAACGTTTCAGCAGGGCGCCGCCATCTTCTGCGTGCTCATGCTGTACGGCATCGCGGTGCTGCCGCTCGTCTACTGCTACTCGTTCCTCTTCGACTCACCCACGACGGCGCAGATCTCGATCATCATCTTCAATTTCGTCGCCGCTTTTGCGATGGTCATCGCTCACCAGATCATGAAGGAGCTCCCGAACACGCAAGCCGCTGACGCGGCGCTCGTCTGGCTCTACCGCTTCCTGCCCGGCTACAATTTTGGTGAGGCCGTCATCAACCTGACCACTAACTACTATCAGGGCCTGCTGCTCGGCAGCGCCGACCCTCCCTTCTCCTGGAAGGTGATCGGCCGACCCCTCCTCCTCATGTCCTTCGAGGCCGTGGGCTACTTTCTGCTGCTCCTGCGCATCGAGGCTTCCGCGCAGACATACGCCAAGCTTGAGCCGTGCCTCGCGCTGCTCTGCGGCGTGCGCGAGCCTTCTATCGACCTCTCGCGCCGCTCGCGCTTCGCCATTTACGCGGCGCTCATCTTGATCGTAGTCGTGCTTTCCAGCAATATCACACAACCGGGTGGAGGGCTGCTTCTCGCCGCGATCGTGCTGAGCACCGCAGCCGGAGTGCTCTGGTATGAGCGCCGGCTGCGGCGCACCGGGGGCACGGCCGAAGCGCACGCCTCCGCGGAGCTCACCAAGCGCGAGGGCGGCACAGCCTTCGATGAAGAGAGTGACGTGGCAGCTGAGCGGGCGCGAGTCGCCGAGCTCGTCAAGTCGCACGACGAGCACTCTCGGAGGCTCACGGGCGTCGAGGAGGCCGTCCTCATCTCGGGCCTGCGAAAGGTGTTCCCCGGCCGTGGTCTGGCGGCGCCGAAAGTGGCCGTCGTCGACCTCTCGCTGGGCATCCATCCGACAGAATGCTTCGGCTTCCTTGGCGTCAACGGCGCGGGCAAGACGACGACTCTCTCGATCCTCACGGGCGACTATCTGCCTTCTCGCGGCGGCGCGTGGCTGGGAGGCTACCACGTGGTCCATGGCATCCGACGCGTGCGCGAGCGCATGGGGTACTGTCCGCAGAGCGATCCGCTGCTCGAGCTCATGACGGCGCGAGAGACTCTCACCATGTTCGCGCGCCTTAAGAACTTGCCCGAGGATCGCATCCCATCGCTCGTGCAGCAGCTGCTGCACAAGGTGACACTCACGCCGTACGCCGACCGCGTGTGTGGCACCTACTCTGGCGGTAACAAGCGCAAGCTCTCGCTCGCCATTGCCCTCGTAGGCTCACCCGCCGTGGTCTTCCTCGACGAGCCGTCGAGTGGGATGGATCCTGTCTCACGACGCCACATGTGGGACATCATCATGCGAGAGCGCAAGCAGCGCTCGATTGTGCTGACCACCCACTCTATGGAAGAGTGCGAAGCGCTCTGCACGCGCATCGGCATCATGACGGCTGGACGGCTACAGTGCCTCGGCGGCCAGCAGCACCTCAAGTCCAAGTATGGGGGCGGGTACACGCTCGAAATGCGTGTGGCCGATGCAAAGGCGGAGGCGCTGCCCGCACGCATGGCGCGCCTCTTCCCGGGAGCTCGGCTCGACCAGTCGCACGCCGGCAAGCTCACGTACGAGCTGCCCAAGTTCGAGGCGACGGGCGGCAAGAGCCTCGCTGAGGTCTTCGAGACCATGGAACGACACAAGGATGCACTAGGGATCCTGGACTACTCTGCCTCCCAGCCCTCTCTCGAGTCCATCTTCCTCGCCATCGCTGATAAGGACATCAATCGGAAGCCCCGCGAGGACATCAATCGCGAGGATGATGTCGCCCGCGCCACCAACGTGCCTGCACGGAAGGACAGCGTGCCGCCATCACTCGAGCTCCACGCGATGCCGCAGCGCGCGGCCGCCGTCGGCAAGCAGGAGGACTCGTCTGAGACCGAACGCTCGGGGTACGACTGGATGCGCTCGCCCGCCACCAGCAGCCGCACCCATCCCGACTCGCCTTCGGTGGCCGCCCCCACCGAGGGTGAGCCATCGTATCGGCTCGCGTACGGCGGCTTGGAAATCCAAGGACCCCCCCTGTCCATCAGATTTGGTGCGGCGCCCGCGCCCGCCGCGGTGCAACCCGACTCATCGACATGAAGGGAAAGGGACAAGATGTTAGTTGTCGAGTTACAGCTTTGAGCTTAGTGCTTACGCACCACCCACCACGGCTGTACCGTATAGCGGTGGTGATAACGGTGGCGACGCGAACCTACTACGAAATAAAACCGAACGCGTGGCGTGGCGGTGTGGTTGCTCTGGTACGGCGAACGTGGACTGGGGACTACGGATTAACTACGGACGTACGGAGCTCGGAGGTGCGGACTGCCGGGTGGCCAGTGCGGCCTGGTGCGCGCGCCCGCGCGCGTACCCGTAGCCGTACGGACTACGGTACACCGCGTCACCGCCGCGGGTCCCCGCGCCCCCGCGTGTAGTTGCCGCGGGTCGACCGTATGCGGTTCGTAGTGGAACCGAACAGGCAACAGCGTGCCGGCAGTTCGGCGGATGAGTTCGGCAGTATCCGGTTCGAGATGTCGGCACCGCCGCGCGCCGGACGCCGGACGTCGTCGCGCGCGATAACGATATAACCCAAACCCCCCCGTGTAACCGCCGACATCATCGATCATGCAATCGCCGTCCTGCCCGAAACGCGCACACACATACGTAGTACCAGACGCACGCAGATGAGCTCAAGCTTGGCACAAATGCCGCTTGCGTTTAGCATGCGTGCGGGGCAGAGCGGCAGAGACACCTTCACGTCGGCCATGGCCCATGCCCATGAGTGTGCACGATCGACGGCCATCTTGCTCACCCTCCCTCCTTATCCTTCGAATATTTCCCCTCCTCACCCCCCTCTCCGTGGGGGCGCACGCGCCGTTTCGAGCCGTGAGGCCGGCCTATGTGCACTGGCAGCCCATCATGCAGCCCGGGCCTGCTCCAGCGTTGTGGCATGCATGCAGTCGGCGTGCTCAAGACGGCGTGTGCTCAGAGGGCGACGTCGGAGGAGTAGGTGCCCGCAGTCAGCTTCTTGGGCTCACCCGACGCATTGGTAATCTTGACGGAGCCCTCGATGACCACGCCGTCCTCCATCTCGATGTTCGCGCCCTCAACGGTGAGCTTCTTGCACTTGATCAGGGAGGGCGGCGCGCCGGGGACGAGTTTCTTCAGCTGGTCGACGAACTTGTATGCGTCGTCGAGCTTGATCGTCGGCGGCACGCCCTTGCACTCCTCCCTGAGCACCATGCGCAGGTCGGTGGTGACCTCATACGCGTCCGACATGAGCGCGAGCATGTCGGCTGTCGTCTTGACCGGTGCGAAGCGCGTGCGCGGGATAAGGATCGCGGCCGCCGTCGGGAAGGCTGAGATGGCCGAACCCATCGCCGTCTCGAGCTGCAGCACCTTGGTGGACGCCTTGTCGCGCGGGTCGACCGTCTTGCCGTTCTTGATGACCGGCAGAGGGAGCGCGCCGTCGAATTTGGTGAACGCCGCCTTAAGTTCCTCGAGGTTGACCCACAGGTTGTTCGTGTTGAAGAACTTGTACTTGCCCACGTTTTGGAACTCCTTTTCGTCCGCGTCGGGGCACTGCGCAGCCTCGCGCAGCAGCAGGCCACCGCCCTTGGCCTTGGCCAGGTGGCCGCCCTTCTTATCCGCGTCGGTGCGCTCGGCGCACTCCATCGCAAAGGGCGAGCCGGACGCTGCGAACCAGGTGAGGAGCTTGAGATCCATCGTAGCGCCTAGGTTGTCCGAGTTGGAGACGAACATATACTTGTATCCCTTGGCGAGCAGCGCATCGAGCGTGCCCGTGCCCACCATCGCCGGGTACAGGTCGCCGTGGCCGGGCGGGCACCACTCGCACTCTGGCTTTGCGGGCCACGAGGCGGGCGTCAGGTCGTCCTTGGTGATCTTGGGCGCCTTGTTCTGCTGGAACTCGAGGGGCAGACCCTCGGACTGGAGCGTCGGGTACTTGGCCAGGTACTCGAGCGTGTCCGCCGAGGTGGCGAACGAGTTCATGAGCATGAACGCGAGCGGCTTCTTGTACACGTCGCGCATCTGCTCGACTTGGAGGGCAATGAAGTCTAGGAAGGTCTTGCCCTGCTTCAGATCAAGTAGCGATTTGGCCTTCTCAAGGCCCATGCCCGTGCCCAGACCGCCGTTGAGCTTCACCATGACGCAGCTCTCGAGCAGCGCGGGGTTCTCGGCGGTGAGCGCCGCGTAGTCAGGAAGGCTATCCACCGGCTCGATGCTCGACTCAGGGATCATAAGGTCGGCGCCCGACGTGAGCACCTTGAAGTTGTACTTGAAGGCGTTTTGGGCGGCGCTGTTCATGCCGTCGGCCGTCATCTTCTGCTCATACGAGGGCCAGAGCGCTGTGAACTTCTCGTTCTCGGGGGTTTCCATCTTCGAAGCTTTGAGGAGGTAGTTGGCGATGAAGGTGAAGGGATCAGCGGGACGCTCCTTGAGTGTCGCAGCAACGACCTGCGGTAGGGTTTAGGAGGGCGCGCGTGAAGGTCGAGGCATCGCGTGGCGGTGGCAGTCGGCGCCGTGACCGGAGCTGGCCGCAAGGGAGGCACCCTCTCACCTCAGCGATCTTCTTCTCGAGATCGAAACGCTGCAGATATGCGATGTTCGACTCAGCCTGCAGAGCGCGACGGAAGAGGGCGGTGAGCGGAGAAAAGCGATGCCGGCAGCAGCAGTAGGGCGCTAAGTCTGGCGTCTATCGGCTGAAGTGAGCCAACGGTCCGCGACAGCGCATCGGGCGTCAAGTCGTACCATGCACGCTGCGAAGATAGAAAAAAGATCAAAAAGATTCCTGAAAAGTCTGGGATCCTCGGAGATTTCGCTACAGGAAACTTCTATGTTCACTTTGTTAAATGTACATGGTTCGGGAGCGCACGCCTTGACGCCCTCTGCTCGAAGACCCTCTGTGAAGCCTCACGACACGTGACGAAACTTGAAATAACTTGAAAACCAACATGCCCGGCGTGCCCACCTCGGAAGAGGTGACGGCCTACCTTGCCGCGCACAAGCTCGAACCTGTAATCGAGGATGCCGTAAACGACGCCGTGCTGAAGCAGGTCAAGGTGAGATGGCCACAAGCGCAGCGGCCACGCAGGCCAGCCTCGTGAAACATTCCTGCTCCGCACGGAGAGTACCGATTCTTCGCTTTGACGCCCTATCGCCGTCGCTCTGCCTCTCTCTCGCGCGCAGAACCCGTTCTGGCACATTGCACAGATCCTTCTCAAGAAGAGCGAGGAGGTGGGCGAGGCCAAGAGTGGCACTCGGGTCTCCCTCGACGGCGCCGTGAAGGAGAGTCCCGTGAAGAGGCCTGCGTTCGCGCCCGAGGCGGTCGTCATCGGCGGCGGCCGTGGACAGGAGATTGACGAGGCAGGGCTGACGCACACCTTCACCAAGAGCGAGGGCACGCTTACCGACGTCCTGCAGGCGAAGCTCAAGTCGTTTTTCGACAAGATGGATTTGGACAGCAACGGCGAGGTTTCCAAGGAGGAGGCTGAAAAGTTCTGGGGCAAGAACTTTGCCAAATTGAATGCGCAGTCGATGTTCAACGGTGTGTCTCGCGCGCGACCCACGCTGCCTCTGCCCGCGTCGCGTCGCGCCGCCCATCAGAGCGCGCGCCGCGCTCTCCATCTGAGCTCTCGCAACGACGCCTCTGCACCCCGGCTTCGCAGAGGTCGACGAGGACGGAAACGGCACCATCACGTGGGTCGAGTTCCTCGACTTTTGGAAGAATGTGGCCGCCAATGGGTACTCGCAGGAGGACCTCGAGGAGGAGGTGCAGATGATGATGGAGGGCGGCTCTTGGGTCGACTTTGACGACGGCCGTACGACGTAAGGCGCTCTCGAGGCAGCCGGCCATGCACACCCTCTCTTGAGGCAGTGAGCTTGAGGCGGGGTACATGTAAGTGCAGGGGTACGAACACGCGGACAACGTGCCACGTGGGCGCGCACCAAGGTCGCCTCGCGTCTGTGGCGTTGTTTGGGGTGCAGTGAGGTACAGCGGGGAGCGGTTTCCTCAACAGTGGGGGAGCAACCAGCAAGCTGCGCACACCACACGACTCGGTCAACTCAAGTTAGCCCGGGTGTGGGGTCCGTGCACAGCTGCAGGACGCCCACGCCCCATAGACCGGCCGCTCCGGCGCGGCGCAAGAACGTGTCTTCATACTTCCAAGAAGCTTAAGCTATAAGCAAACACGCCTCTCCGACGATTTCCACACAGCTGGGCCGTTCGAAATGACGTCTGAGAGAATGAGACTTAAGTTGAGACCTCGACGGCGTCCTCTGAGAGACTCCCCGGTGCGTCCGGACTCCGCTCGAAAGTGATCCGGTGACTCGATTGTCTGCAGAGTCGCAACGAACGCAGGAGTACTCGCACGCCCAAACAGCTGGGCGCCAGTGTCACCGATGCTCAGCGTTGTCCGGCACGGGGGGGCGTAGTCTCCAACGGCACTGCCGATAGCGGCAGGGTCGTCGCGCTGTGATGGAGCGGCATGCTCTGCGACGTCGTGGGCGGCGGCGGCGGCGGCGGCGGCAGCGCCAGCGGAGAAAAGTCGAGAGGAATTCCTTCGAATTGCGAGTTGAGTAGGCTCGAGTTCAGCTGCCGGCTGGGCGTGGCGAAGCTCGAGGAGAGCAGCTGTGAGTCGCGCCGGCGCGCCAGCCAACGCTGTGCGAGCCACGCGGGGCATCCCAGCAGCACCGCCACCACGAGTGAGATCACAGCGATTTCATCAAGCGGGTGAACGCCGGTCGTGGCGAGCATTAGGCTGCCTGCAACTAGCATGCAAAGGACCAGCCGGTGCAGGGTGGCCGTGTCGAGCGCGCGGTTATACTTGTTGCCCAGCGCAAGGCCCGCAAGTGCCGCCGCCACCACCGCCACATGCGACGCCACGTCCGCCGAGGTCGCGATCACGAGCGCGCGGACCGCCAGCAGGTAAGTCAAACGCGCAATCGAGAGCAGGCATTGAAAGACGGAGGATGTGCTGCGCCATGTCTGCTTGCTCAGGCTGCGGCCGCTCCAGCGCACGTAGAGCATGAGTGGCGGGCCGGCGACACCGGTGAGGCCGCCGAGCCCGCCCGCGCCACAGAAGCATCCGACGGCACATAGCAAGGCTCGCCGGTCGTGCACCAAGTCGGGCACCGTGCCGACTGGTGGCTCCACCGGCGGCCATGATGGGTGACCACGATGCATGCGATGCTGAGAGACGCCGCTTTCGATCGCCAGTAGCAGCAGCAGCAGCCCAAGACCTCGCGTCACCCAGACGAGCGCAGTCTCATTCAGCAGAAACAGCACCTGAGTGAAAGGAAGGAAGGAGACACCAAAGCAGACGATGCCCAGCGCCAGCAGTCCGACGTTGAGTCCGCGAAAGAAAAGCGCTGCTTGCACCACACCCACGACCGCCTCGGGCAGCGCCAGAGCTAGCACGGCACTCTTGGAAGTGCCGTCGACGAGACCCAAGAGCGAGAGAAGATGAATCGCAACGTTGAAGGTGATGCCGGCTCCAAATGTCGTCAAGCCGAAGAGGAGTTCAGCGATGAATGCGGTCACCGCGAGACCAGAGGTGAGCGCCGCGGCACTCGACATGATGTGTTATAGAATCATGATGAGCGAAAAGGTCAGCTAAGCAAAATAAGGTCAGCTAACCGTTCGTGGGGATGGCGCCTCGGCGCGGATGGTGCGTTGGACATGCGAGAATCATGAAGAGCCGAACCGTTCCACGAGCGCCACGATACGGGCCCGATCGTCAAGCGTCAAGCGTCAAGCCCCTCCGCTCACGTCGACGACCACGCGGCCCGCCGTCTCACCCTTTAGGATGCGCGGTGCGTAGCTGATGACGTGCTCGAGCCCGATCGTCTCGGCGGTGACCAGCGCGAGAGCCTGCGGCGAGAGCGACTCAGCGAGCAACTCCCAAACAATGCGCCGCTCGCGCTGCCACTCGACCCAGCGCTCCCTTTCCATCGGGTACCCTTCCAAGTCCCATGGCAGGGTCGAATCGACGCCAAGCAGGCGCACGCCGCGGAGGATGAAGGGGTAGACTGTGGAGAGCAGCTCACCTGATGAGGGAGGCAATCGAGATGCACTCAGAGATGAAGGGGTAGACTGTGGAGAGCTGGAAGGAGACTGTAAAGGAGGATGAAGGGGTAGACTGTGGAGAGCAGCTCACCTCCCGAGGCAACGCCCGTGCTCGCGATGGCGCCTCGGTAGGCCGTCTGCGCGATGGCCGCGGCGAGCGTGCTGCCGCCCACCGCGTCGATCACACCCGCCCACCGCTGCTTTGAGAGCGGTTTCGTGTCCGGTTCTAGCCGGCCGATCACTTCCGCCGCGCCGAGGGCGCGCAAGTGGGTCTCGAGCGCAGCCTGTCGGCCCGTCGAGGCGATGACCTCGAAGCCACGCGCGGCGAGCAGTGCGATGGCCACCTGGCCCAGCCCGCCCGCGGCGCCCGTCACAAGCACCGGCCCGTGGCTAGGCTTCACCTCGCCAGCGCACTCGAGGTGGTGAACGCACATAGCTGCTGTGACGCCGGCGGTGCCGATGGCCATGGTCTCTGCGAGCTCGAAACGGCCCATTGGAGGTGCGATGAGCCACTCGGCTCGGCACGTTGCACGCTCCGAGTAGCCGCCGTCAAAGTGCTGCCCCGCCTTGTTGCCTGTCAGCACCACACGGTCGCCCGCCTTCCACAATGTCGACGAGGAGTGCACCACGTGCCCGGCATAGTCGATGCCTGCGACGATCGGCCACTGCGGCACGACGCCCTTTTGGCCGAGCAGGATCATGCCGTCCTTGAAATTGAGGTCCGAGTGCGTCACGGCCACCTCGACGTCTGCCTTCGGGTCCTGGCGGGGAAGATCGCGGACAGAGTCAAAGTTGAGGAGCTGCGCGGTCGGCCCGTCGCCCGCCTCTTTGGCCGACCGTGCAACCACGGCGCGGAAGTGGCGATGGGCCGACGTGCGGCCGAGGCCGTGGATCAGCGGCCGCTGTCGGCGCACCACTAATCGGCGCAACATGGAACCCGGGAGCCGTCCACAGGCTCTGGTGTGAAACGGCTGTGAGCAGGAGCTTGCGATGAGAAGGCACCAACTCACAGTTGAAAAGGTCGTGCCAGCAATTCTTTATCCTTTCCCCTTGACGCCCGCGCGGTCGTTTGTTGATGTTTGAGTGCCAGAGAACTTGTGCCCCACCACTTCGGGAGCGGGACAGCGGGTGGGCTCGCGGAGCACCGGTTGCTCTAACTCTCACCGCTTTAGCTCCTGAGTTTCCAAGAGATTTGGTTGCAGTTCTCCTCTGTGTCTCGTGTCACCTGTTAACAAGAAAGCCCACACTTGTCCGGAGTGTGATGAGACTGCATGATTGAGACGCCGTCGAAGAGATCGCCATGTGTACAACCGTCCACCGGGTCCACGAGTCTTCGCGAATGCCATGGGACTTCATGGAAAAGAATTATATCCATATACCTCGGACTGGTGGCACAAGCGTCGAACACCTTGTGCCAGCGAATCATACCGTGCGGTGGCACGCGCGGGGCTGTTGCGAGCACGGTTTTGTGGAAAGGTGCTGCAACCACGGATCGCCGTGGCACCTGCCACTTGACGTGTTAGCTGCCATCCTCCCGGAAGTTCGCCAAAGCTATGGAAGCACGCCGACATGGTGTGTCGTGAGACATCCCGATGATAGATGGAAATCATCGCAGGCATTCATAGCGCACTCTCGAAAGAGGTGGCCTGACAGCGCGGCCTTTCCGAAAAGTCGGCCACCACGCACCCCGATCCAGCTTCGAGCGCTGTTTGCGAAAAGTCGGTTTGCGGCCGAGTGGGATGAAGAGCTCGTGCATCTGCAGCCCCAGAGCTGGATGGTTTGGGATGCGCACGGACAGCCGCAATGCTCGTGCGCCGTGGCGTTTGAGAATCTCGGCAGCTTGCTCGCCTCTCACACCCGCTCACACAATGTGATGGCCGCTGGCGGCTACGAGCACGTTGGGCCCTCCGTGACGAGTGCGGCCTGCAACGGCAACTGCACCGACTCCACCATCGCGCACCAAAACCTCTACTTTCTGGACCTTTCTTTATGGAAAGCTGCGACGAGCGCTGGCGACAGGGGGTGCTACCGTCCCCAGCCGCAGAATTTGACCTCGTCTGTGCTCTCTCGACCTCGAAATCGTGTGAAGTAGAGATCAACAAAGATAAACGGGCCGGTGGTCGGAGTTCTTTTAATAGCGCCGAGTTGGGACGAGTCGGTGAGGACGATCTGCCTTGGTCTCAGTTCGATTCAACCTAAATCGGGTCACACAATTCTAGGT
>JWZX01000569.1:0-12625 GCA_001275005.1 Chrysochromulina tobinii
GGCTGTGATGGCGGCGGGGGCGGCGGGTATGGATGAGATGCCGAGGCTGTCCAGAAGCTCCTTCCGTTTGGCATCAAACTCGGCCTTGGAGATGAGCTCTTCCTCAAAGAGCTCCTTGAGCTGCAGCAGGCGCTCTCGTGGAGTCGGGATGGTGCTCAACACGGCGCTCGGCACCGAGGGGGGCGGCGCCGTCGCGGGCATGGGCGCCGTCGCGGGCATGGGGGCCGGCGGCGCGGCGCTCGTCGCGATAGCCGAGGCCGAGGCCAGCCCAATGGCACTCCACGACCCGTTTGGCGACAGTGTGCCCGACGGTGTGCCCATCGGCACATATGGGGGGGCGACCATTGGGGGGGCGACCATTGGGGGGGCGAGCTCATACCGCGAGGCAGGGGCCGCGAGGGGCGCCGTGATGGGCGCCTCTGGGGGCCTCGAGGGCGAGGGGAAGACGGGCGTCGCGAACTGGGTCGTCCAGTCGAGGGCGCTGGGCGTGCTGCCATGCTCAAACGAGATGAGGTCGGAGCTCTGCCGCGACGCTGGCGGTGGCGTCGCCACCTCGGCGTCGTTGCTCAGGGAGAACAGTGGCGCTGATCCTGTGGCGGCCTGAGGGGTGCGAGCGACGGTGGAGGCGAAGGAGGGGGGCGCGCTCATAGCCGGTATTGACGAAGCGCTGAGCAGCGCCGTGGCGGGCGGGGCCACGGGCGGTGGCATGGCGGCACCAGCGCCAGCACGAGCAGCACCCATGCCATTCTCGATGCCAATCTCCGCTCCAATGTGAGGCCAATCCGAGCTGCTCCCGGGGCGAGCGCCGTGGTGAGCGCTCTCGGGGCGAGCGCCGTGGTGAGCGCTCTCGGGGCGAGCGGTCTGTCCGGGGCGCGGCTGCAGTAGACTGGGGCGGCTGGCACCCAAGTTGGAGGCGGTGGCGGCGGTGGCGGCGGCGGCGGCGGCGGCGGCGGCGGCGGGCCCTCCGTCGTGAGCGCCGTAGGGAGCGTGGGCGCCGTAGTGAGCTCCGCAGCACGCCGCATCTCCGGCAGCGAGATACCCTCGAGATAGAGGAGCCGTTGGCGTCACGGCGGGGTAGGCTGGAGGCGCCGCGGCGGGTGGCGGCATGTACCCCCCGCCCCGCACCGTCTGCGCGGTTGCCACCATCGACGGCGGCGGGGCTGCCAATGGTGACATCGCCGACGCCGCGCGCGGCGGGGGCGGCGGCTGTTGAGAGGGTGCGCCGTGTTGAGCGGGTGCGCCGTGTTGAGCGGGTGCGCCGGCGGCGCTCGCTGCCGTGGACTCTTCCAGGGACTCTCGCATGGCCCAAGCGAGCTGCTCTTCTTCACTCATGACAGCAGGAGGCGACCGGCCGATGGCGCCGTGGTGAGCGGTCGCGGGCGGTTCGGGCGCCGTGGTGAGCGAGGGCGAGTCCGCTCGGCGGAGGGCGGAGCGGAGCGGAACGCGTGCCGTTGGCGCAGGGTAGGCCGGCGGCGGCGGCGCCGTGGTGAGCACTTGCATGCTCGCTGGCCGCGCCGGATCGGGCGGAGGCGGAGGCGGAGTCAGTTCCCGATACGTGGTGGCAGAGCTGAGCACTTGTAAGCAGCGGTCCGCGATGTCCGCGATGTCGTTGGTCGAGAGGCCAGCCGTATTTGGGTCCTCACCCAGCATCGCCGCCGCCTGCTTCACCACCTCCGCAGGGGTGCCTCGCAGCCCGAGCTCGTACCGCAGGTACGCCACCTTCGCTTCCAGATCTTCCACAGGCTTCGAAGGCGTCTCGGGTCTCGTCAATGCTTCCACAGGCTTCGAAAGCGTCTCGGGTCTCGTCTCGACTCGGGGGGGTGGTGCGCGCACGCCTCCTTGGCTCATCGAGAGCGACTCTCGGAGCGCGAGCTGCAGCATGGCTTCCTCGTCGACGTCGGCCTCGGACGGCATACGTGGTGGCGCCGCCGAGTACTGCGGTGGCGGCGCCGAGTACGGCGGTGGCGGCGGCGCGGAAGGGGGGTTAGCAGCAGAAGTTCGCACGAGTGACGAAACCGAATAGGCTGGCGCAGGCGCGGCTGCTGCGCGAGGTGCCTGGAACGAAGGATACGCCGGCGCATTGGACGGTGGGGCGCTCGGCGGCACCGTCGGAGGAGCGCTGCTGCGGCGCCCGAACGACGGTAGGAGTGACGTCCTCGTTGGCGCTGCACGTGGTGCCACAGCGGGAGCTGCGGTGTAAGCCGGCGGTGACGGCGCGGCGCCACCCCCACCGCCGCCGCCGCCGCCGCCGCCGCCGCCGCCGCCGTCACCACCCGTGCTCTCTCTCATCGCCCACGCGAGCTGCTCCTCCTCAGACATTCCTGACGAAGGCAGGGCCGATGAGGCTTGCTGGCTCTGGCGCGCGGCGCCATTGCCGCCGGCTCCCATCGATTCACGCATGGCCCACGCAAGCTGCTGCTCCTCCGACATGGTCGCGGGCGGACTCTGCTGCTGCGTTCGCACACTCATCACGGCCCTCTTCCGAGAAAAAGGCAAGCTTTCTAAGATGCACGATGCGCGACTCGGCTGCAGGTCCTGGAAGTTATTTGCGGGGCTGCCGGAATTCCAAGAAGAAAGGTCAGTCAATCGATTCTAATACATGTAGAATTCACTTTGCCGCTTGACCCCAGTTTACGCACCCTGACGTTTTCTTGGAACGTGTTCACGTTCACACGGGTTTCCTGTCAATGTATCGCTCCGAACGCCGTCTCTCGGGCGGGGCTCTCGCACCGCTTCACGCTTTGCTTCACGTTCACCGTTGCTGCCCGTAAGGCGCGCACGTAGCTCATGGCGGCGAGTATGAGAAAGTGGGAGGCCCAGGTCAAATTGCAAACGCTCCACCAGACGGTCGTCGAGCTCGCAGACGGCGCGCCGCTCGGCCTCAAGTTTGATGACAAGCTGTTTGTCACCTCTGTTGATGAGAACATGGCCTTGCGCGTCGCCGTCGGGTGGCGGCTCCTCGCACTGAATGGGCGCGATCTCAGGGCCGCGAGCAAGGAGACTGCCGAGAAGGAGCTCGCCGAGCGCGCGGGGACCGAACAGTCCCTTCTCTTTCAGATGCCAGTGCCTGCGGAGATCAAGCCCAACGCGGATGGCTACGTCGTCGTCAAAGCACCGCCCGGTGCCCTTGGAATCTTGTTGAGCGAGCCGCAAGGGACGCGCGGCCCGATCCTGGGCGAGGTCATGCTCGCCTCACCCATCGCGGGCAGAGTGCGAGTGGGCATGATCCTGTGCGCCATCGACGGCATCGACCTCTCAACGCTGGACCACGACCAGGCGGCGGCGCTGCTGCGCGAGCGCGCGAAGCAGCCCGAGCGCGAGCTCACGCTGGCCTTTCCGGAGCCTGAGAGAGATGGCCACCTCTTCTGCATCGCTCTCCTGATCGCCCTCGTCATCGTCTGCCTTGTCGCGGCTGGCCTCTACTACTATTGGCACATGGGCAACGAGAGGAAGCGACTGGCTGATGAGGCGCTGCGCAAGGCGGTGAACGCGCTGGCGGGCAGCAGGCCTTGGCTCTCGCATGACTTTATACGTGCGGTCGTCATTCCAGCGCTCCGCACGGGCACGCCGCTCGCACGCCCTGCGGACCATGGGGCGAGCTGTGGCAAAAAATGAGGGAGCAGTTGTGGCTCAAGAGTCAGAGCAGATCATCCGGAACCATCCGAGCGGGAGCCCAGGCGCAGCCAACCGCCACGCCCACGACCAATGTGCGCACAGTGCACACGCACCTTCACACTGTCCGCATGTCCCGGGGTACAATGGTAGGCGGTAGCGGCGGTATACGGTACCTACGCCCGGAACTGGTGGCGGACCTGAGTGGCCGTCAAGTGGCCGAACGTCGAACCCGTTCACAGTGTAAACGACAGCCTCTGACACTATCTGACACACGCTTGGCATCCATCAGAAGCAAGTTTGGCTCTTCGCTCTACGGTGGCTTAAGGCGTAAACCGGGCGGCTCCGGCACATAGTCATAGATATCCACGAGGGCTCTACATATCTCCACCGACTCACATCGGCTCGACTGCCAGGCTCGACGATCGCGCCTTATTTTGCGTTCATTGAAGTCGTTCATACCAGCCCGAGGTGCGCGCGGGCGCGGCCGTGGGTGGTGGAGCCATGCGCACCTCCGAAGCGAGTCCGCCCCACAATCGAGCAAGCCGATGGCCCCACGCCCCACGCCCAAACCGCTCCACCTGTAAGAAGCCAACGACAAGGTAGCGAGAGCCCGCCGTGATAGCCTCACCTGAGTGCTCCACGGCGCCGCCGTGCACAAGAGCATGGCCCTTGGGGGTGTGAATGATCCGATGGCCCTTGGGGGTGTGACTGATCGGGGGATGAATGTGGATCCGATGGCCCTTGGGGGGCGGGGGGATGATCGACCCCTCTTGAAGCCGCTTGAAGCCGGTGCCGCCTCCCGAAAAGTCGATCGACGGAGTGCTCAGCGCCAAATTGAAGGAGACATGATGGCCATCCCGGTGCATGTCGAGGCTCGGCTGCCGTTCTGGCAGATAGCGAACGATGAAGCCGTCGCGGAGCGTGATGTTACACGCCGTCGGTGAGCCGCAAAAGTGGCTCGAGATGAAGGGATACAGTTCTGCCTCAAGGTGCGCCGCGAGTATGGCGGCGGCGTGAGGCACCTGGCTCAGTGGCACATCCTCGGTGGCATAGTGCCGGTGGCGCCCGGTGTCCCATCCTCGACCGTGGGAGGTCACTCGCTCTGCTGCGCTCACGATCGCATCACATTCGTTGCTTGTAAGCAGTGGGACGACGTGGATGGTGGCCGTGCGGTTCGCAGGCAGGAACGACGCGGCCAGAAGCCCGACGAACAGGACGCCAAGGTAGATGGCCATGAAGCTCTTCATGGCCTCCTTGGCAGGCGTGGCCGCCGCGCCCGTGGACCATCGCCATCGAATGCAGGCGCCCAAGATTGCTGCGGCGCCCATTGCGGCGGCGGCCACCCCGCGTGATGCCTCGTCCTCCACCGCATATCGCTTGGAAGCAAAGAAGAGCTCTCGTGCCAGCTCGATGCCTTCGCCACCCACCTTGTCGGAAATCGAAGACAGCTTGAGAATGAAGATGACGCCGATGGAGATGACCCCCACATGTTGAAATAACGCCGGCTGAGCCGGCTTTCGCGGCGGTGTGCTGCGATCACGTGCGGCGGCTTCTGCAGCTGCGCGGTCCTTGCTGGCCAGCGCCATCTTGCGGCCCGCAAGTGCAAGTGACCAGGAAAGGTGGGTCAAGATGTCCTGCAAAACCATCATCTTGGAGGAATTCGGCCCTGAGATCGGCCATTTTTCGCGAAGTGAAAGTCATGTCAAGTCAAGTCTGTTCAAGTCTGTCAAGTCATCCCTTCCACCACAGCTGGCTTCCGGTGCACTCGTTCGATTTAGGCTGCATCTTCCCGGCTTTCCGTGTGATTGTCAACCGTTGTCTGAAGTCTGTTTTTAATGTGTTTGGACAGTGTTTGGACTTCAGATTGCGGAGTGCAGCGCAGCGTCAAAGTTCGGTTTCGGAAGAGACCGATCGAAATCGCGAAGCACCTCGCGGGACGGCGTTTTTGAACTCGTCGATGCGCCCAATAAGGCGCGCCGTCGTTAGGGTGACTCAAGCCCCGCAAGGCTCGGCGCAGCAGGCTTGCACTCGCAGTCGCGGAGCAGTCATGGACATGGGCGCGGAGGCTGGCAACTACAAGGGCGTGATGCTTTGCAACCGGCCCATGGACCAGCCATCGAAGCCGGGACCCGCTCTCTCGGCACCGGAGAAGCCGCCCTTCCGGCCATCGGGTGTGGGTGGCGAGCCGGCTGGCCTCAACCCGGCGAAGGAGAATCTGATCTCGAACATGAATGCCGTCAAGGACGAGGCGATGCGGCGGCGTATCGAGGACGGCCCCGCGCAGGGCCCGGTCAGCTTCCTGAGCAAGCACCGCAAGTGGCTCGCGGAGATGGCGCGCAAGAAGGCTAACCTCAACGAAGAGCTCAAGAGGTCGGCCCAGGGGGCAGAGCAGAAGCGGTCGCGCTTCGTGGCGTACACGCGCGAGATGCGCCAGGCCGTGCGCGAGCGCGCGATGGAGCTGCAGGAGCAGGGCCTCGAGTACGCCGCGTCGTCAGCAGCGCTGCCACAAAAGCAGCAGCAGCATCAGCAGCATTACGAGGAGGAGGAGGAGCCGGAGCCGGCGCCGCCGCCCAAGCCGAAGCCGAAGGCTGCTGCGGCGCCGGCGAAGCCTAAGTGGGCCATGACCGAGGACGAGGCCGACATTATGGATGACGCCGAGGCCGCCGAGCTCGTCGACTTCGCGGCAAGCCTCGACTACGACTCGTATATTGACGACCTCGAGGTGCGCCAGGCTCTCAATGTGATCCGTGAGCGCATCGATGGGCAGAAGGCGCTTGAGGCGGCGGCCGCGGCGGCCGAGGAGGCGGCCAGCACGAGCGGCGACTGGCGCTCGTCATTCCTAAAGGAGTGGAACGGTGCCGACGACGACGGCGCTGGCAGCGTTCGCTCGTCACGACGCGCGCCTGTCCCGGCGGCGGAAGCGACTGGCGACGAAGGGAAGCCCGAGTGGGACGCGTCGACGCGCGCGGGCGAGGAGGGTGCGCCGCGCGCCAACGCGAGCGCGCGCGCCGCCGCCGAGCAACTTCGGCGTGAGAACCCAAATTTGGCACAGAAGCACTCGGTTTCGTCACTCGCGCGCGTCGTCGAGCGCGCCGAGATGGGCATAGAGCACCTGCCACCGCTGCGCGTGGTGACGGTGATCGAGAACCCGAGGGTCGCATCGAAGGGTGGCCACGTCGACCCGTCCAACCTGCCCTACCTCCACCGCAACCCCGCCGTCTGAGTATCCGAGGGAGGCGGCGGCGGAGGTGGCGGCCCGGCCGCGGCAGCCGTGTGCGTGGGTGAGATGTGCTAAGGGCAGCTGGCGGGCTTGCGGGGTGAGCGCTGCGGTGAGCGATCAAGCTTGGCGTGAGGCCGCACAGTCGTCATTGGGAATCGGGCGTGCATGCATGGCCGCATGCAGGTTAAGATGCGAGGGGCGGGCAGTCACTCAGTTTGTGTGCCGTGCGCGGCTGTCGATGTGGCTCAGATGCCAGATGCGCCGCCGCGCGGTGGGCGAGGAAAATTCACTTCACAACTTGTCGAGTCATACATTTTTGAGTTATTCGACCGAAATTCGACCGGGTCCGGGTAAGGTCCGGGAGCAGGCCGGGTCCCGCGCGGGCCCGGTCGCCCCCCGTCGGGCGGCCCGGACCGGCGGAGTGGGCCAGCGTCCCGCCGCCGTTAACGGCGGAACGGGTCCTGCGCGCTGCGCCCCTCGGTCGCTCGGTCGGGTCGCGCCGCTCGCCGCCGGACGGCCGGAGCGCGTCGAGGCTAGAGGGCTCGAGGCTGCAGCGGGCTCGCGCGTCGCGCGCTCGGAGGACGCGCCGGCGGGGGGACGCCGCGGTCCGGTACCGGGCCCGTTCGGGCTGCCGGCCGGACACTCGACAGCCGACCGCTCTCGACTCTCCTGGAGCGGCCCCCCGACCCGTACGCCCCCCCCTAAGCTATACACGCTACTGGCTACAGCCATACATGCATTCACCATACACTCTGAAGCCGACCGTACACGCGGCGTCCAACTGTAGCTAAGATGATAGATGCACAGTAGTGCAGACCGCATGGTCCTCTAGCCCGGTGGAGCGCCCTTCTTACCACCGGGCGCGTCCTTACATAGCCGATCGTACACGGCGTAGCTGATGCTCGTCGCTGGGAGTACCTTGAGCAGATTGGGGAGCAGCCCCTGATAGAGCGCGCTAAACCCTCCCGCACGGACCGCCTGCCGGACGACGTCGAGCGGGCCGGCGTACTCGGTCGTACCGGGCATTCCGGAGGCCTGCAAGCGGGTGCGCACCAGGTTGATCGGATAGGTGCACAGCATGGCCATTGTCGAGGAGATCATTCCGCACGCGAGCACCGCGCTCACGCCCGGCTCCTCCCCCCGCGCCGAGTAGACTCGGGACGCGACGTCCTTTAAAGCCGAGTTCACAGCGAGGTCGATCCCGGCGTAGGGCACGATGCCGATGACGGAGGTGCCAAGCCCCTTGTAGAGAGCGCCCACGCCCTCACGCTGCACGACCGAGCGCAGGCAGTCGAGAAGACCCGCGTACACGCCCGGCGCCGCGATCGCCAGCCGTGTCTTGCAGATCTCAAGGGGGTACACGGCCACCTGGCCGATCGCAAGCAGTGGCAAGCAGTGGCAATCAGTGGCAATCAGTGGCAATCAGTGGCACTCAGTGGCACTCAGTGGCAAGTGGGTACACGGCCACCTGGCCGATCGCCATCAGTGGTCATCAGTGGTCATCAGTGGTCATCAGTGCTCATCAGTGCTCATCAGTGCTCATCAGTGCTCATCAGTGCTCATCAGTGCTCATCAGTGCTCATCAGTGCTCATCAGTACACGGCCACCTGTCCGATCGCCCCGGCCCCTCCGCCCGCGACGAAGCGCTCCGCGCCGGTGGGGTTGCCGCGGTCGCGCGCGATGTAGCCCTTGAGGAGGTCGAAGCTGATGAACTTGATGGACGTTTCGGGAGCGATCTTGAGCACGTTGGCCGTGTTGCCGCGGAAGAAGGCGCTCATGCCGCCCTCAGCATAGATGCTACGAAGCCCGGCGAGCATGCCTCTCGATGGCTGGCCTGGCGGCGACGCTTGCATGAGCGTTTTCAGTCGATCGAGTGGCGCCGTCGCGGTGCGGCTGATGCCGCCGGCAACGGAGCCCGAGTACGCCTTGAACGCGAGGGTCGCCAGCAGAGTCTTGCGCTCGCTGCTGCTCACCACCTCGGCCGCGGGCGAGTACTCTGACTGGGAGCCTTCAACGTAGCCCATGCTCAGTGCCTCGAAGGTCGCCTGCGGATTGACCGCAGGCAGCAGCAGCAGAAAGAGGCAAAAGTTCTCGAAGGGGATGACGCCATCGCTCTCCTCCTGCGCCTGATTAAGGAGCGAACGCAGCTGCGACGACGAGATCGAAAAGCCGAGGTGATGAGCAGCTGAGCGCAGCTCGGCCGCAGTGAGCCGGCCGTCGCCATTTTCATCGACGGTTTGGTAAACGCTTCGGCACTCCTCAACACGTTCGATGGCAAATTTGCGGTACTCCTCCTCACCAATGACCCCGTCACCGTCGACGTCGACGCGACGAAAAAATCGTTCGATGTCGTCTTTCGAGCAAGGCAAGCCTCGCCCCCTCAAGCCTTCAGCGACCTCCTCCTTGGAGAGCGTGCCGCTGCGGCTTGAGTCCAAACGAAAGAACTCGTGCTCAAGCTTTGTGCTAAGTGTGGGTTCGCCGCGGGTCCTGGGTGCTGGCAGCGGCGACATTGTGGCGTTCCTGGGGAACGAGAGATGGAACGAGCACTTCCTGTGAACAGCTGTATACTTGAGACTTGCCTTTGAGTCCGTTCTGAGTCCTGCCGTCCGTAAGATTATTCAATCTGGTTACGAAACTTAATTGCCTAATTCGGAAACGGCGTGTGCTCGCCATTGGTTCGCCAGTGGTGGACTGAAAGTGTGCGCTGACGCTCGAGGGGGTGCAAGCGCCACTGCCTGCGGCGCCACTGCCTGTGCCACTGCCTGCGGCGTGCACGCGCCTTCGCCTTCGCACGAGCGCAGCGGCAACGCCCAAGACCCCTTTGGAACTTGATGCGTCCGTGCTTCAGTTGAGTGGCTCTCTGTCGCCACTCTGTCGCAGACACGCCATCTACTCTACCCGACACCATGCTCGCCTTATTCATGATCGGCTCGATGGCGCAGGCCGACTGGTCTTACATGTGTCTCGGAGCGACGCACGGCTGCATCCTAGCGCAGCATGTCGGCGGTCTCGGTGATGATGGTTTCTACGCGAATCTGACGGACTGCGAGTACCGCTGCCCACAGATTGGCAAAGACCTGTCGTGGGAGTGCGCCGACTCGGGGAATTGCTTGGTGGCCTCTCAGCCGCCCGACGGCGTCAACTACTTCTCGACGTTCACCAACTGCGCCAACGCGCCGGGCGGCAAGTGCTTCGCTCCGGGCAGCATGACGCTTTCGTATGAGTGCCAAGGGGCTCACTTCGGCTGTGTGCCCAAGCAGGAGAAGCCCGATGAGATTACGAAGTTCGCGAGCATTGACGACTGTGAGATGAAGTGCCATGTCGTCCCATCCGGCATGGCCTTTGGCTGCGCGGGCTCGCGTCCCACGAGCTGCGTGCTCTTGGCACAGGCTCCGAACCCACAGGCTCACCTCTTCCCTGGCGTTGAGGGTTGCAACGACTGGTGCAACGGAGCCCCCGGCGCATAAAGACTTGATCAAGACCAAACTTCGACACCATGGGCGGCTCTGCTCCAATGGGAAGACCGAGAGTCCACGGCCCGCTCAACCCGTCGACTCAACCCGCGAGCGAGGCGGCCGCCCGCCGCCGACAGCCCCAGCCCGCGACGAACGTCGGGCGCGAGCGTGACTAGATTACGGGTTAGCGTCTCGACTTTGTGACGGTACATGTAGTGTTGATCATGATTCGTGTTCAATCCTTCATCTTCCTCTTCGAATGCCGTTTCGGCGCGTTGTGTCAAGCGCCGACGTCGACAGAGAGGACCCTTCCAATGCGTGACGATGAGTTCCTGGCGCTTCAGGCGGCCAAGAAGGCGGCCAAGCTGGCCAAGAAGAAGGCAAACGCGTCCGTGAGCGGGGATGCCGCGCCAGCTGCAGCGGCTGAGCCCGCCGCATCATCCGAGCCTGCTACGGACACGCCTGAGAAGAAGCGCAAGAAGCCGGAAGCCGCAGCCAGCTCGTCCTGGGATGGCGCTGCAGACGAGTCGCTCTACCCGCCGAAGCAAGACGAGCAGCGCTGGTGCACCGACTGCGGCGGCGAGTTCACCTTCACCGTCGGCGAGCAGAACTGGTGGGCTGAGAAGGGCTACACCGGCGGCAGGACGCGATGTGCCGAGTGCACCGCGGCAAAGAAGCAGCGCTGCGGCGACAAGTATGTGGGACGCGGCGCAGCGGCCGCCGAGCGCGCCGCGAAGACGCAATGTTACACCTGCGGCAAGTTTGGTCACAAGACCAGCGAGTGCCCCGACTCGAGCTGCTACAACTGCGGTAAGCAGGGCCACCGCTCAAAGGATTGCAACGAGCCGCGGCTCAACCAGGCTGGCGGCGGCGTATGCATGAAATTTCAGACTGGAGCATGCACGCGTGGCGATGCCTGCCGCTTCGCGCATGTCCTCGACCCGTCCGCCGTGCGAGCCTGAGAAGCCAGAGGTGTGCGCCACTCTCGCGGCGGCCCTGCACGACCCGAATGTATGCACGACCCGAATGCCAGCCCTGCCCTCGGCTGTCCTTGGCTGCCCTGGCCATAGTCGCGCTGGCTGGCTGGCTGCGGGCCGCCCGGGGGCCGTCGAAGATGACAGCATACCCAAGATTGTGATAGGTCGTTAACTCAGCACCCCGTGCAGACGCCACTTCGGTGGCCCCCGCTGACTGAGACCTCTCTCCTTCGGGCCGGCCCGCTCCAATAACTGACTCAACTGACTCAACTGACTCAACTGACTCAACGGCTCCAGCGAGCCGCCGCGGCCGCACGGCTGCCTCGGCGCGCACGCACGCACGCCGCCGTCCCATGCGCTCCCGCACGTGCTTCTATACAGTTGGTCTGCGCAATGGACGTCCTGTCCTCTCTTTGCGTGGGCCCGTTCCCTGAAGCCACACGCACGTCGTCCCCTCGCTAACCAAGCAAGCTCGAATGCACCCTGCCTGCTCGGTCAGTAGGGCACTCACAGCCTGCCGATCGCCTCCACCTTGCAGGTGTCAGAAGCAGCCTGGGAGAGACCTTAAAGACGTCAGACGAGCCTTTGTTTGGTTGCGAGTAGAGACAAGCGCATGGTAGCATGGGCTCTCAAGGGGCGCAACCGTCTCAGACCTCGACTCAGACCGCGGCTAACGCGGTCGAGGCGCCGGCCCTACGACGAATCATAGTCAGAAACATACAGATAAATACAGATCTGCAAACCTAAAACGTGTGTCGTCTGTCTTCACAGCCATTGCGCATTGGTTTCGAACCCAGATTAACTTTTCACACCAACCTCAGACTGTTCACAGGAAGGGCCTCATAGACCTTCCTTTTCGACCTGGCCTCCCCTGTGCGGCTCTTCCAGTCCGCTCGTCAACGCACGCATGAGTAAACCACCTCCAACATCTGCTGCGAAGAAGCAGTCGACGCTCGCCGCGCGAACACCATCGCCGTCGCCGCAGGCAGCAGCGGACGCCTCCGGATCATTACCGGAGGCGCCCTCCTCGGGCTCTTCCAGTATGAGTAAACCACCTCACTCATCCGCTGCGAAGAAGCAGTCGACGCCTGCCGCGCGTGCACCATCGCCGTCGCCGCAGGCAGCAGCGGACGCCTCCGGATCATTACCGGAGGCGCCTTCCTCGGGCTCTTCCAGTATGAGTAAACCACCTCACTCATCCGCTGCGAAGAAGCAGTCGACGCTCGCCGCGCGAACACCATCGCCGTCGCCGCAGGCAGCAGCGGACGCCTCCGGATCATTACCGGAGGCGCCCTCCTCGGGCTCTTCCAGTATGAGTAAACCACCTCACTCATCCGCTGCGAAGAAGCAGTCGACGC
>JWZX01000572.1:0-19000 GCA_001275005.1 Chrysochromulina tobinii
GGTGGGGGGAAGGGGGGGCTGGCCGGTGGGACGGCTACGCCTGGGGATGGACGGCGTGAGTCGGTTCCACCCGAGGAGGGGCAAATAATGATCGACCTGCGAGTCTGCGAAAAGCTGAATACGCAATGCCGGACGAGATCGGGAACGCCGGATGGCATTTCGCTTTTCGTTTTCCGCATTGGTTTTCCGGCGACGAATTTAGTCTTTGGCATAAGGGCATTGCTCCGCTCGCGCCTCGCGGTTCCGGGATCGTCCGATAAGGGATTACTCAGAGGTAATCAGTGCCAATCAGAGGTCATCAGAGCCAACGTCCTTGGAGCGCGCTGGCTTCTATAAATTATAATTTGCATCAAACGGAGAATTTGTGGGCTAAGGTACCCCGGTAACGGAACCCTCTCTCCCGCGCACATGAATCCCTGCGCTAAATAAGTGCATGCCGATGACGAATGCCCAGCGCATGCTTCAGATCACGACATGCCCCCGGCGGACACTGCCAGTGATCACTGCACGGGAATTCGCACCAGATGACACGCGGGAACAGCCTCTCCTCTCCACCGCCACCCTAGTTGGGGAAGTAGGCGAGGAAGCTCGTGAGATCAACCTCGAGCTTCCCGAACCACTTGCCCACATTGGCCACCTTTTTAGGGGTGCGCGTCGCAGTCTCGCCCTTCTTGAAGCGTGACGCGTTCTCGAGCTCCGTCAGGTCGTACAGGATCGAGCGCGAGATGCGGTCCATGGTGCCCTGCGTTGTGTCGTCGAAGACGGTGCTCGCGACATTGAGATCCTCGCGCAACTTGCCGAAATCGAAATCCTTGCGGATCGATGGGATCAGCTGCATGTCAGTGTTCGACTCGAATTGGCCCTTGAGCGAGGCCGCGGCGGTCTTGTAGCCTGCAAGGTTCTTGAGGCTTTTCTGCACGCCCTCGGTCTTCAGCAGCTCGTCGTCGATGTCAGCGTCCTTGGGCTCCGTTGTCACGATGCCCAGGTTCGTCACGTACCCCGCCGTCACGGGCTGGCTGCCCACCCCAACTACCGCTCCAGCAACGCCCGCCAGGACAGCCCGGCGATTGAAGACGGCATCCTTTACTGAGGCATCGCAGCGCGGCGCCGCAGCAGCGCGCGTGGAGGCAGCAGCGGAGCGGGCGGCCGCCGGCGTGGGCGCGAAGCCGGTCGCCGACGCGAGATAGGCAAGAACGGTCACGGTCCTCAACGCCATTGAATCGAATCTCCGACTTTCTGGCGATGCGGAGATGCGGTGAGAACTCGGTTACATAATCGCGAAACACGTCCTCACGAAAACTTAATCTGCGTTTCTTTTCGAAGACAAGTCAAGTCAAGACAAAGCGAGTCAAACCAAAGCAAAGCATATCAAAAAGTAAATGCGAAGTGCCGGAAGTGTTGACGTGTGAGGCGGTGAGGCCTACTTCACATCCCATTTCGGCCTATGATTGATTTCGGCGATTTCGGCATTTCGCCATGACCCAATGCATGCTGACCCATGTGTAACGAGCGTAACATACGACTCATGGGTACGACGCAAGACGCATCCCAGACGCATACCAGAACTAACTGCCCTATACATAGGAAGCCCTCCCAACGGCCGCCCACCGGTGCGACCCGCCCCGGCATCAGGATCAGGATCAGCCTACTCTAGCGCTTCCATCCCCGGCATCAGTCGCGTCGGCGCCACGCACAGCTTGCAGTGGCGCACGGGAGTTGTAGACGCCGGGAGGTTTGGGTCGGGCCGCCAGCACTCGGAGGGCGAGCAACGGTCGCACACGCATCGGCCGCACTTATGGCAGTTGGGCTCCTTCGGACGCCAATGGAAGAGATGGAAGAGGTCCTTGCACAGCTCACAATTGGGTGCGTCGCGCTTCAACTTCAATCGCCTTGGGTACTCGAGCGCCGTCGGCTTTGGCGGCCGGATGGCGGTGTCGAGGTCCTCAGGCAAGACGGTGCTGTCGCCCGCCGTGGCTTCAATCGCTGCAGCGGCCTCCGCCTCTCGATCGAGGGTGGCTGTGAGGCGGCGGCGGTACAGGTCGGCGGCCGGAGTGAAATAGCGCGTTGTCAGCGGCAGGGCGAGCCACACGCGTCGCGGCACGTGGACCGTCTCGTCCTCGAGAAATGCACAAAAGGCCGCATTACCACCATGCACCAAGGACTGCTTCTCGCGGCTGGTGAGTGTGTCGAGAGTCATGGAGCGGACAAACGAGACGTGTACCCCGAGGCTGCGGTGTACTCCCGCACATTCGAGGCAGAGCGTGATGCCGTAGGTCACAGAAACCCACGGCGATGGGCCGACCTCGGAGTTGCAATCAAAGCACACGCTCTCAATCAATTGCGGGGGAGCAGCGATCGCAACGGCTCCGTGCTCTGGTGCTGCTTCGTAAGGCTCGGCGGCCGCTTTGTGCGCTGGGGCTGTCGTCTCTGGTAGACGACGTCGAGGCCTTGGTGGCGGCGCCGGCGCTGCCATGCTTACTTCACTCTTTTCAGCACTTGAAAAGGACCCAGACTGGCGAGCGAGTGAGTTTCCGTGTTTGGAAAACAAACTTGGCAGGGGCCGTCAGTTAGTCAGTCAGTTTCGTCGCGCGCGCGCCAAACTTGCATGCGTCAATCAGTCCGATTCACAACCGCGAGCACAGGCCGACTCGCTACAAGCGCGACCGCACGCTCTGCGTAGAAACCAGCTGCGCCGTCGCAATCTCGTTCGGCGGCGGAGGTGAGGCGGACCGATTCACGACTCCGACGCCAATCCTCTCAACCCGCAGCCCTCGGGCAGCCACGTCGGCCGGGAGGTACTTGGCGGCATTCTCGTCAAAGATGCGCCACAGCTCGGCCACGAAGCGCTCGAAGACGGCCTCGATCTCCGCCTCCGTCGGGTCCGCGTTGGGTGGACCAACGGCCACCTCACGCCCGATGACGAGCATGGTGTGCGTAGGCAGTGGTGGCCCGAAGGGGAGGCCCCACTTGCCGGTAAAGAGCGGCAGTCCGACACGCAGCTTGCGCAGCACCCACAGCTGCAGTGTACGCGCGAACCCGAACATCGTGAAGAGCTGATTCTCTCCGAAGCAGTAGGCGGGAACGAGGCTGCACAGGTGTGAATCGGATGCACAGGTGTGAATCGGATGCACAGGTGTGAATCGGATCGCCGGGGCAGCCGGTTGGAAGGAGAAGATGAAGGCGAGCCACGCTCGGCAGAGGCGGGCTCATGCAGAATTCGAGGCGGGCACATGCAGAATTACGGCTTTCCAGCAGCCATGGCGCAGCGTATGAATCCGAGTCGCTTCTGCACGAAGACCTGCTCCTGCGTATGGTCAGTGTGCACCTGCTCGTAGATGCCGCCCGGGCACAGGGCCACCGAGCAGCCCTCGGCAAAGCAGCGGCGCATTGTCGGCTCGCTCGCCTCGCGCCCACCCAGCAGCAGCAGCAGCTCACGCACGACCGGGACGGAGTACAGCACCGAGGCGCCCGCAAGGCGCAGCCGGAACGTGGATAGCGCCGGGTCGGTGCGGAAGGCGGGCACGCACAGCGCGAGCATGGAGAGTGGGTAGGCGCCGTGAGGGAAAATTGTGAACAAGGCAGCATCGCTGGTGACCAGACGCTCCGAGACCGTCGGGTAGGTGTTCTCCGGCAGGCCGTCGAAGCGCATGCAAGAGCGCACGCCGAAAGCACCCAGAACAACCCGAGCGGTAGCACCGAGCACGCGCGCGACAGTCGTCGAGCCCCACTGGTGGGCCCTGCTCTTGTCGCGCATGGTGAGCACAAACCATGCCGCATAGAGGACGAGTAATCGGCGGAGCACGTAGCGGCGTAAGCGGTACTCATCTTGAGGCTCCTCGCGTGCCGCAATGCCTCTGCTAAACTGGCGCAAGAGCAGCGGCATAGATGATGATGGTGATGATGCACGCGAGTGGGAGCAAACCGGCAACCGCGGATCGGTGGGGGAGAGTATGCGCGCGCGCCGCCGCGTGCTCACTGGAAGACGCGGGTCGGCGGCAAGGCCAAGCTCTCCTCCATGTTTCATCCCTGGACGGAGGTTGCAGGGTGAAGATTCGTCAATACTCGCTCAATTTCGTCCAAGTCGGCGGGTTAGAGGTTGGGGCTTTTCTTCGAGCTCTACTTTCGCACGGCGAGTAGGCGCGCAGGAATCATCTGATGTAAAAAATTGTACTGCGCTACTGGTAACTATGCTGAATGCTCCGGTGCGTGCTGCGTCCCTCAAATCAACACAATAAGGCTCATAATCGATAATGCACACATGCCAAGCACTCAAGCAATCCCGCGTAGCTTTATCGCACAGATCGAACTGCCCATCCATGTCCATGCCTCGAATTCTTGCCAAGCTCAACGTGCTGCAGGCCCACCCCGCAGCGGCCTCAGGGTTCATTTACCTCCTAACGCCTGGCGAAGGTTTCTTCTTCGCATCGGTCTCTGCCGCCATCTTGGGCTTCTTCCTAAGGGACCTGCGAAGACTCTGATTGAGTTCGCGGTAGTCCAGCTGGCCCGTCCCGTCGGGATCGAGATCCGAAAAGATCTTCAAGATGTCCGCCTGCGAGCACTTGAAGTTCATCCTTTGCATCGCCATTGCGAACTCCTCGCGGTCGATGAAGCCGGATTTGTCCTTGTCCCACTCCTGGAATAAGTCGAGGACGCGTCCCTTGGACTCCTTCAGCGCCTCGCGCAGAGCGTATTGGACATACTCGGACAGGTCCACAGTGCCACTATCATCGAGGTCGAGGCGGTAGAAGAGATCCTTAAGCTCCTTCTCCGTCGGCTCCGGCAGGCCATCCTTGGCGCATCGCTCGATGCGCATTGAACGGAACTCGTCAAAATCAAGTTCCGTGTTGCCGTCACTGTCCGCTTTCATAAAGTCGTCCACGCGGATCTTCATGTTGCTCTGGAAGTCGCCCCTGCCCGCGCCCTCAAGGTCCGTCGGATCCACCTCAGGCGTCGCCGCCCGCGTTGCAATGCTACCTAAGGGGCTCGTCTTGGACAGCAGCTTGGCGGCCGCGCCGGCAGCCTTCAACTTGCCCATGCCCATGCCGTTGCCCTTCGACGGTACCTGTACCTTGGGGGGAGGCTTGGGCCCATCGAGGCTTGGGCCCGACGCCGCCCCCGCATTCATAATACTAGCTGCACGGCGCAAGAACTTGTCAAATTCTTGAAACTCGATGTAGCCAGATTTATCCGGATCGAAGTAGTCAAACGTATTGTCCACTACTTGTGGCGGAAAGTCGGGACCCATGATGGCGAACGCGTCCCGGAAGTCCTTCTTAGAGATTTTACCGTCGTCGTCGCCGCCCATGTCACGGAAGAGGTCGAGCACGCGTGTATTGTTTTTCTTGAGGCCCTCGCGCAGCTGGTCAACCACCGATTTGTTCGGGTCGTACATGAGCTGGACTGAACGCAGGCTCGACTTTTCCCCGGTCACAGGTCCCCTCGAGCTCTCCGGTGACTTCATGCGATAGGATGACGCTTGCGAGGCGGCAGCTTGGGCCTTCGACAACCTGGACCGCAACGCCTCGAGCTGCGTCTCGAGCTCCGTGCGGATCGCCGCCGCCTCGAGCTCCAGCTGACGCCGCTGGTCCGCCAACAGCTTCGCGAGCCGCCGCTCCGCCTCGTCGGCTTGCTCCCTCATCTGCTTCTTCATCTGCTCCTCGGCAGCCTTCGCCAATTTCTCAGTTTCGAGAGCCTCATCCGCTCGGACCTTCATCGTCGCCGACGCGTCCTTTTCGAAAGCGATCTGCCGAAGCGCCTCCTTGAGCTGCCGCAGGTGCTCGAGCGATGCCGCGCGCGCGTCCTCGAGCGCCTTCTTGAGCTCCTCCTGCTTTTGCACGCTCTCGACCTCAACCTTGTACAGCTTGCCCTCGACCGACTCGCGATTGCGCCTCTCGATCTCGAAGCGCTCTTTGTGCGTCATCTTGAACTTCATCACGTGGTCCAGCTCCCATTCATGCTTCCAGTCCATAAACGAGTGCACCAGCTTTGGCTTCGACAGCCGGAGCGCAGCATTTGCCAGCAGCCGCTTCTGCCGCGCCCGCAACAAGTATGCGTCCGCCCAAGCCGTCCAGCCGCGAGCCATGTCCTTCCTGCCTAGGCGTCGGGCGGCCACTTGGGTAAGGTGCTCGACGCGAGCCTCCTTCTCCGCGACTGCGCGGGCCGCTTGGGCGCGTGCAAGGTCCGATTCGCCTGTCGCCGTGCTCTCGCGCAACCGAGCCAGCTCGACCCTGAAGTGGGACAGCTCTGCCTCAAGGGCCCGATTGCGGGCAGCCAGCTCGGCAGCCTGCTGCTCGGCCGTGCCCAGGACGCGCGACGTCTTGTTCAGTGTCGACGTCTTCCAGTCGACGCGCCAGTGCATGTACGCGCTCACCACCTTGGGCTTCGCGAGGCGAACGGCGGCGGCAAGCAGCAACCGCTGCTGGCGCTTCTTGGTGGACCACATGTCGATCCAAGCGCTCATGCCGCGCGAGAGATCCTTCTGCATGATCCGGCGCGCCGCCATGCGCTGCAGGTGAGCGATGCGCTTCTCCTTCTCCTCCTCGAGCTGGCGTTTGAGCTCGAGCTCACTCTTAGCGGTGCCGCCATCGAACAAGCTTAGCTTGGCGAGCAGCTCATCGCGCTCTGCGAGCGCCGTCTTGAGCTTCTTCTCCATGTCAAGCTTCAGCTTCTTTGCCTCCGCCTCCGCCAGCTCCGCCTTCGCCTTGGCGTGCTTCGCGTGATGCTTATGCGTGTTGTGGGAGAGCTGGACCGCCTCCATCTCCCAGTCCTTACGCCAGTGCGTGTACATGAACACGAGCCGAGGCTTGGTGAGGCGCGACGCTGCAGCGGCCAAGAGGCGCTTGTTGCGCGCCTCCGCGTAATACTTCTCAGACCACGTCGTCCAGCCACGCGAGATCTCCTTCTTTCCAAGCCGCTTCACTGCCATCTGCGTAATATGCTCGATGCGCTTCTGCTTCTCGGCAGCTTCCTTCTCTGCCAACTGGCGACGCATCTCGTCTTCCTTGGCATTGCCGTTGAGTGCGGCCTCGCGCGCCTTGAGCAGCTCCGCCGCGGTCTTCTCTAACTCCGCCTTGTACTTCTCCGCCTTAGTCTTCTCGGCCTTGTACTTCTCGACGAGAGTCATCTTAGACTGCGCGAGCATCTCAGCTTCCCAGTCGTGCTTCCACTGCAAGTAGCCCGCAGACAGCTTGGGCTTGGCCAGCCTGGACGCGGCCGCACGTAGCAGCCGCTTTCGGCGCAGGTCCTCCAAGTACACCTCTGACCACGTCTGCCAGCCCATCGAGAGCTCCTTCTTGCCCAGGCGGCGCACGGCCATCTGCGTGAGGTGCTCGACTCGCTTTTCCCTCTCCTTGGCTGCTTCTTCCAAGGCGAGCTGACGGTACTCCTCCTCGGCGCCTCCCGCACGGGCAGCCGCCGCCCTGGCAGCCTCGAGCTCTTGCTTCATCGCCTTCAGCTCAGCATCGACGGCACTGCCTGAGGCCATCTGTGCCACCGCGGCCTTCGCGCTCGTGCGCTTCTTGGCCTGCTCGACGGCCCAATCTTGCGACCAGTGCCCGTACGATGCAGCAAGCTTGGGCTTCGCCAAGCGGGATGAGGCGGCACGCAATAGCCGCTCGTTGCGCCTCTTGGACTCCCACATGTCGATCCAAGCGCTCATGCCACGCGAGAGATCCTTCTGCATGATCCGGCGCGCCGCCATGCGCTGCAGGTGAGCGATGCGCTTCTCCTTCTCCTCCTCGAGCTGGCGAGCCATCTCGAGCTCACGAGCAGCCAGGCCACCATCGAGCTCAGAGAGCCGCGCGATAAGCTCATCGCGCTCCCGCTGGGCCGTAGCGAGCTTACGATTCATTTCCTCGCGAGCCCTGCGTGCCTCAGCCTCTGCAGCCTCGGCGCGGCTGATCTGAATGGCCAGTTGTTCACCCTGAGACATGTGCTTGAGTGCAGCCATCTCGGTTTCCCAGTCGCTCTTCCAGAGCGCGTAGCCAGCAGACAGCGCGGGCTTCGTCAGACGAGAGCTGGCCGCCTTCAGCAGCCGCTTCTGGCGCTGCGCCTCATAGCACATCTCCGACCAAGCCCCAAAGCCACGTGATATCTCCTTCTTGCCCATCCGACGGGCGGCCATCTGCGTGAGATGCTCGACGCGCTTCTCCTTCTCCAATGCGGCCTTCTCCTCCATCTGGCGGCGCAGCTCGTCTTCTTTGGCGGTGCCGTTGAGCGCCGCTTGGCGGGCACGCTCGAACTCAATCCGTAGGCGCGAAAGCTCGGCATTCGCAGCATTGAGCTGCGCCTCCTTTTGATCGAAGCGCTCTTTGAGAGTCATCTTCTTCTGCATCTTCATCTCGTGCTCCCAGTCGAGCTTCCACTGAGTATAGCCCCCGGATAGCCGGGGCTTCGCAAGCTTTACAGCTGCGGCGGTGAGCAGCCGCTTGCAACGCGCCCCCTCAAAGTAAGCCTCGGCCCACGACTCCCACGCCATCGCGATACCCTTCTTACCGAGGCGACGAACAGCCATCTGCGTCAGGTGCTCGACACGCTTCTCACGTTCGTTGATGGCCTGCTCCTCGCGCTGCCGCTGCCGCTCAACCTCGAGGGCATCGCCATTTGCGACAGCCTCGCGCAGTTTGGAAAGCTCTGCGCGCACCTTGGACAGCTCCGCCTCGCTTTCCAAGTAGTTTTTGCGCTGCGCCTCAGCTTTGGCAGCTTCCTCGGCAAGCCGCTCAGCTTGCGTCATGCTCTGGAGACGGCCCATCTCCTCAAACCAGTCCGCGCGCCAGTGTGCGTAGCCCGCAGCGAGCTTGGGCTTCGTCAGACGAATGCTGGCCGCAAGCAGTAACCTTTTGCGACGCTGCATCTCCATGCACAGATCGGCCCAAGTCTCGAAGCCGCGCGCAATCTCCTTCTTGCCAAACCGCCGTGCTGCCATCTGGCTCAGATGCTCCACGCGCTGCTGCTTTGCGGCCTCGGCCTTCTCCTCCATCTGGCGCCGAATCTCGTCCTCCCTAGCGGTGCCATTGAGCGCGGCATCGCGAGCACGCTTCAACTCAACGCGCGCCTGCGCCAGGTCAGCCTCGGTGTTTGCGAGCTTGGTAGCCATGGAGTCCAGCTGCTCCTTGTAGGTCATCGTCGCCACTGCCTTTATCTCCGCCTCCCAATCCTGACGCCACTGAGCGTAGCCTGCAGACAGCTTCGGCTTGGCCAGCTTGGCACCTGCGACGAGCAGGAGGCGCTTGTTCCGCTGCTCCCTTTCGTACTGGTCCACCCACGTCGAGAAGCCCATCGCGATCTCCTTCTTGCCCATGCGGCGTGCCGCCATCTGGCTGAGATGCTCGACGCGCTTCTCCTTCTCACGCTCAGCCGCCTCCTCGGCCTGGCGACGGCGCTCGTTCTCGAGGGCAGTACCGTTGAGGGCAGCCTCACGCGCCCTGGCAAGCTCTGCCTCCACCTTGGCCAGCTTTGCATTGACGGCGGCAAGGTTTGACTGCTCGAGATCGAGGCGTTGCTTCAGGGTCATGGTTGCAGACACCTGCTTCTCGTCCTCCCAGTCATGCTTCCACTGTGTGTAGGCGGAAGACAGATGCGGCTTGGCAAGCTTCGAGCCCGCTGCGGCGAGCAGCCGCTTCTGGCGCAGCCTCTCGTAGTAAGCCTCGGCCCAGGACTCCCACGCCATCGCGATGCCCTTCTTACCGAGGCGACGAACAGCCATCTGCGTCAGGTGCTCGACGCGCTTCTCCTTCTCATAAGCCGCCTGCTCCTCGACCTGGCGACGGCGCTCATCCTCAAGTGCCGTGCCGTTAAGAGCCGCCTCCCGAGCACGAGCCAGTTCCTTGCGCAGCTTGACAAGCTCTTGCTCCTGCTCGGCAATCTTCTTGCGGTTCTCTGCCGCCACCTCGGCCTGGTGCTTCATCATTTCCTCCTGTGCGTCGAAGGTCTTGGAGACCACCTGATCTTCCCAGTCCTTCTTCCACAGCGAGTAGCTCCCTGAAAGCTTTGGCTTGGCCAGCTTCGAGCCGGCCGCGGCGAGCAGCCGCTTGCGACGAACCAGCTCGAAGTACATGTCTGCCCACGCCTCGAAGCCACGCGAGATCTCCTTCTTGCCCATGCGGCGAACGGCCATCTGGGTCAGATGCTGCACACGCTGCTCCTTCTCCATGGCCTGGCGCTCCTCCATCTGGCGGCGCATCTCATCCTCTTTGGCGGTGCCACTGAGCGCCGCCTGGCGGGCCTTACCCAGCTCAATGCGCAGCTTGGCGGCTTCAGCCAGGGCATCCTCGAGCTTCTTCTTCTCAGCCTCAAGTTTCTCCTGCATCGTCATCTTCGAGTTGGCGCGCATCTCCATTTGCCAATCGGCGCGCCAGTGGGCGTAGCCTGCGGCGAGCTTGGGCTTGGAAAGCCTAGCGCCCGCAGCAATGAGCAGCCGCTTCTGGCGCTGCCGCTCATAGTGCATCTCGGCCCACGCCTCGAAGCCCATTGAGATCTCCTTCTTGCCCATGCGGCGTGCTGCCATCTGGCTGAGGTGCTCGATGCGCTTCTCCCTCTCCGCAGCGAGCTCCTGCTCAGCCCGCTGGCGCAAGAGCTCCTCCCGACCATTGCCACTCTCCATCGCCTCGCGCAGGGCCTCGAGAGCCTCGGTGGCCTTACGAAGGTTGACTTCGGCCAAATCGGCGCGCGCCTTTTCGCTTGCGAGTCGCTGCTTGTCCGTGAGGCGGGCGTCGGCTCTAATTTGGGACTGCCAGTCCATGCGCCAGTGCGTGTAGCCTGCGACCAGCTTCGGCTTCATGATTTTTGCGCCCGCAGCGAGCAGAAGGCGCTTGCGCCGCTGCGCCTCATAGTACATCTCCGACCACGTCGAGAAGCCCATCGCGATCTCCTTCTTGCCCAGCCGACGAGCCGCCATCTGGCTGAGGTGTTCGACGCGCTTCTCCTTCTCGCGCTCAGCGGCCTCCTCTGCCTGGCGACGGCGCTCGTTGTCGAGGGCAGTGCCGTTGAGGGCAGACTCGCGAGCGCGGGCAACCTCATCACGAAGCTTCGCAAGCTCCTCGTCCTTTTCATGGATGCGCTTCTCTTGAGCATCGAATCGCTCTTGAAGGGTCATGCTCGCGGCCGTCTTCATCTCATCCTCCCAGTCGTGCTTCCACTGAGCGTAGCCTGCAGCCAGCTTGGGCTTGGAAAGCCTAGCGCCCGCAGCTGTGAGCAGCCGCTTCTGGCGCTGCCGCTCATAGTACATCTCGGCCCACGCCTCGAAACCCATCGAGATCTCCTTCTTGCCCATGCGGCGTGCCGCCATCTGGCTGAGGTGCTCGACGCGCTTCTCCTTCTCGTAAGCGGCTTGCTCCTCGGCCTGGCGACGGCGCTCGTTCTCGAGGGCAGTTCCGTTGAGGGCGGCTTCGCGAGCTTTGCTGAGCTCGACCTGCAGCTTGGAGATCGTCGCCTCTGCGTTGGCGAGCTTTGCCTGCTCGGCTTCAAGGCGCTCCTTGTGCGACATCTTGGAGACCAGGGTCATCTCCATCTGCCAGTCGCGTTTCCAGTGCGCGTAGCCGGAAGAAAGAGCAGGTTTGGCAAGCTTCGAGCCCGCAGCGGCGAGCAGCCGCTTCTGGCGCTGTGCCTCATAGCACATCTCCGACCAAGCCTCAAATCCACGTGAGATCTCCTTCTTGCCCATCCGACGGGCGGCCATCTGCGTGAGATGCTCGACGCGCTTCTCCTTGTCGAAAGCAGCTTGCTCCTGACGCTGACGTGCAAGCTCCTCCTCGCGAGCCGTGCCGTTTATGGCAGCTTCACGAGCCCGAGCGAGCTCCGCGCGGAGCTTTGCAATCTCGACGTCATTCGCAGCATTCTTCTTGAGCTCAACCGCGAGCTGCTCCGAGACCGTCATCTGGGCCGAAGCGATCATCTCATCGTCCCAGTCGCGCTTCCACTGAGCGTAGCCTGCAGCCAGCTTGGGCTTGGAAAGCCTGGCGCCAGCAGCTGTGAGCAGCCGCTTCTGGCGCTGCCGCTCATAGTACATCTCGGCCCACGCCCCGAAGCCCATCGCGATCTCCTTCTTGCCCATGCGGCGTGCCGCCATCTGGCTGAGGTGCTCGACGCGCTTCTCCTTCTCATACGCCGCCTGCTCTGCACGCTGGCGTGCAAGCTCCTCCTCGCGAGCCGTACCATCAAGGGCAGCTTGGCGAACTTTCTCGAGCTCATATCGTAGTTTTGACACCTCTGCCTCGAGCGCTCGTCGTTCCTCAGCAAAGATTTCTTTCTGGCTCTTGGTCTTGTTGCGCTGCGTCTCAAACTCCCAGTCGTGCTTCCAGTGCGTGTAGCCTGCGGCCATCTTGGGCTTGGCAATCTTGGCGCCGGCAGCTGCGAGCACCCGCTTCTGGCGCTGCGCCTCATAGTACATCTCCGACCACGTCTGGAAGCCCATCGCGATCTCCCTCTTGCCCAGCCGACGAGCCGCCATCTGGCTGAGGTGTTCGACGCGCTTCTCCTTCTCGCGCTCGGCCTCCTCTGCACGCTGACGTGCAAGCTCCTCTTCGCGAGCCGTGCCGTTGAGGGCAGCCTCACGAGCTCGAGCGAGTTCATCCCGAACTTTGGTCAGCTCGGCAAGAGTGACATCATGCTTGGCCCTTTCCGCTGCGATTTTCTCGCTCGCCGTCATCGACGCCTCCTGCTTTTGCTCGTCCTGCCACGCGGCGCGCCAGAGAGCGTAGCTGGCACTCAGAGCAGGTTTGGCAAGCTTTGAGCCCGCTGCGGCGAGCAACCGCTTCTGGCGCTGCCGCTCATAGTACATCTCGGCCCACGCCCCGAAGCCCATCGAGATCTCCTTCTTGCCCATGCGGCGTGCCGCCATCTGGCTGAGGTGCTCGATGCGCTTCTCCCTCTCCTTAGCCGCTTCCTCCTCGAGCTGCCGCTGGCGCTCTTTCTCGCTCATTCCCTGCATAAGGGAAGACTTGCGTGCAAGGCTCAGCTCCTCCTTGACGCGCTCCAGCTCAACCTGCAGCTGCTCTCGCCTCTGCACCTCGTCGGCCAGCCGCTCCTTGGTGCTTTTCTTCGCGAGGATCTGCTGCTCCACCTTCCACTCCGTCCGCCACTGCACGTAGCTCGCCACTAGCTTGGGACGAGCGAGCTTCATCCCAGCCTGCGCAAGCACGCGTAGCTGCCGCCGCTTCTCGAGGTACTGCTCCTGCCAGGCTGACCAGCCGCGCATGATGTCCTGGTTGCCAATGCGGCGAAGGGCTCGCTGCTGCAGGTAGGCAACGCGCTGCTCTTTCTCTTCCTCTTGCTTCTCCTTCATGCGCCGCTGCAGCTCGGCCTCTTGCGCATTGCCAGTGAGCGCTTCGTCACGCAGCTTGGCGAGCTCAGCTCGCACGTCGTGCAGCTCCGCCTCAGCCTTTTGCCGCTTCTCAGTCTCGGCAGCTAGCCTCTCTTTCAGCGGCATGGTGGCCATGACACGCCTTTCCTCCTCCCAGTCGCGCTTCCAGTTCGCGTAGCACGCTGAAAGATGCGGCTTGGTCAGCTTGGCGCTGGCAGCCTGAAGCAGCCGCTTGCGTCGTCGGTGCTCGATGAACATGGGTTGCCACGTATCCCAGCCGCGAGACAGCTCCCTCTTGGCGAGGCGACGGATGGCCATCTGGCACTGGTGCTCCACGCGCTTCTCCTTCTCGGCGGCGCCCTTCTCGGCTTCGGAGGCGTTCATTTGGAACTTCTCTGCCTCGGACGCTTCCAGGATGCGCCGCGTCTCGGAGAGATCCGCCTTGGTCTTCTCGAGCTCTGCCTGCATGCCCTTGCACAGCATCTCATACTCCGCCAGGCGCTGCTCGACGGTCATATTCGCCTTCTTCGCCTGCTCAGACTTCCAGCTGCTCTGCCAGTGCTGGTAGCCTGCGACGAGCCGTGGGCGCGGCAGTCGAGCGCCCGCTGCCTTGAGCATGCGCAAGCGGCGCTGCTTCTCCTGATGCGCCTCGAGCCACGCGGACAAGCCACGCGC
Organism: Chrysochromulina tobinii; assembly: GCA_001275005.1. NCBI lineage: Eukaryota > Haptophyta > Prymnesiales > Chrysochromulinaceae > Chrysochromulina > Chrysochromulina tobinii. The sequence continues at coordinate 13,973 of JWZX01000572.1, forward strand.
AAGGCCCTTCTGCAGCAGTCGGCGCACGCCGACGGCCTGCAAGTGGGCGACGCGCTTCTCTCGCTCCTCCTCGAGCAAGCGCTCGGCCTCGGAACGCATGGAGTCGACGCCGCGGCTCACATCCGCCAGTCGCATGTCCTCTGCCAGTTCACGCTCGCGCACGCGCTCCTCCTTCTCGTGCTTGAGCTCGATCTCGAGCGCGCGGACGCGCTCGACGAAGCTACGGCGCTCCTCCTTGAAGGCCTCCGCCTGCGCATTCTTCTGCGCGAGCAGCTGCTCGTTGCTCTGCGTAGCCGCAGCGAGCTTGGCGTTGACCACCTCGAGCTCAGCCTCGAGCCGCACAATCTTGTCGAGAGCTGCTTGGAGCGCATCCTCCTTGGCGTTGATCTCGGCCTGCATCTGCGACTGCATCACGTCCTGCTCATTCTCCAAGCGCGAGAGCTCTGCCTCGAGCGCTAGACGCTGCTCGTGCATCGCCTTGGCGAGGTGGAGCTCTTCGGCGACCTTTTCTTGCTCGATATGAAGCGCCTCGTCACGTGCGCGCTTCATCGCCATGAGAGCGCGCTCCTCTCCGATGCGTGCAATCTGGCGCTGCTCACGCTCCTGTACGAGTCGGTTCTGCGCAGCCCGCAGGACGGACGCCGTGAGGCCGAGCTCGAACTGTAGCTGCTGGTTGGCCTGGCGTGCGGCCGGGCTGCGAGGCGTGACTTGCGGTGCCGGAAGCGAATATTCGCCCGGCGACCGCAGCGCAAAGATTTCGGAGCGCAGCCGCCCATCGCCGCCAGCCTTCTCCGGCGCCGAGCCGGGGCGCATGACCGTGGGGCCCTTGAGATGCGGCCGTACGTCTGGTGAAAAGAGCGGCGTGGCCGTCGACGACACGCGCGTCCGGGCCGACGATGGGCGCGTCGGCTGGGGATACACGACCAGCTGCGTGCCGTCTGCGGCCCCGGCTGACCTCAACTGCTTTGGTTGCTGGAGCTTGTTTTGCACCACCTTTTGCTGCGGCACCAAGTACGTCGTCGCAGCTGCTACACCAGCTGGATCTGTCCTCGAGTCGGGTTGATTGCGAGGCGATTGCCCCGGCGTGAGCTCATCGTTGATCTCCTCCCACGCACCAACCGCGATTGAGTTGGCGGGCACGTATCGGGATCGGGGCGGTAGCACCATCATTGGCGAATCCGGTCTGCGAAAAGGTGAGCAACGATCCTCAGGTGAGCCAGGGTGAACGGCTCGTGCAAGCGAGCGGCGGTGGCGCGTGTGTGCGCGCGGGTGTGCGTGCGCGGGTGCTGGCGATTGACGAGTGGCGCACATGCTGCTATCGGAGAGCGTCGGTGACGGCCGATCGCCCGCTCCCGTGATAGTCTTGGGCAGCATGCTCCCGGTGTGACGAAAAGCGCCGAGATGGACAGACCCTGGTGCGGCGCTCGCGGTCGGCCGTGCAGCCCTGCGTCTCGTCCACGGCCGGCTGTCTGTTCTTCGGAAAGTCTGTTTTCTTGCCCTCGCTCGCGCAATCGCGTTGCGGGCATACATATCCTCGACCCCTTCGTTCAACATACGTCAGTGGCCTCTCGAAATTAACGGGACCACCTGAGCCCATTGTATTGTTTAATGTTGGCAGGTATTCACAGACACACTTCACTTCACGCGGTTTGGGAAATGCTGACGTGGACGAACGATGCCGACGCCCCCGTTTGGCTGCTCTCGACCGCGCTTGCTGCTGCCGTTCTGTCCGTCTACTGGCAGACGCTCTGCCCGACCGTGCCGGGTGGTGATTCTGGTGAGCTCATCCAGGTGGCCATCGAGATGGGCGTTGCTCACCCGCCGGGCTACCCAACCTGGACGATGATGGCGTACGCCTTCTCTCGGCTCCCATGGGGTGAGCCCGCGTGGCGAGTCAACCTGTCATCAGCCGTGTGCGGTGCGCTCAGCAGTGCGCTACTCTCCGCTGCCATCGGCTCGTGGGTCGGCTGCGCGTGGACTGGCATCGCGGCAGGCGGTGCCTTTGCCTTCTCGCCGCTCGTCTGGATGTACGCCGTGCAGGGCGAGGTCTTCGCGCTCAACAACCTGATGAACGCGCTGCTGCTCTTCCTGCTCGTCCGATACGATGCGCAGCCGACCCTCGGCCGCGCGTGCGCCGGCGCCTTCGCCATCGGCCTCGCACTCACCAACCAGCACACGATTATCTTCTTCTGCGCGCCCTATGCGGTTTGGGCGCTGCTCGTTGGCGGGCGAGCGCTCCTAACGCCGCGCGCGCTCGCGTGCCTAGTACTGAGCGGCCTGCTGGGCCTCTCGCCTTACGCGTACCTCGTGCTCGTGGGCGGCGAGCAGGCCGCGTGGGGCTCGTGGGGCGACACGACCTCGGTCCAGGGCTTCTTCATTCACCTGCTGCGTAGGGAGTATGGCACCTTCCGGCTCGCGAACACGGCCGCGATCACGGACGACGAGTTCGGGCTGCGCGTGCGCCGGTACTTTAGCTCGCTCACCGATGAGCTGCCGCCGCTCGGACCAGCCCTCGCCATCCTCGGCGCCGTGAGCGGTGTCTCGTCAGCCTTCGCTGGGATGCTTGGCCACGTCGGTGGCAGTGGCGGCAGCGCAGGCGCAGGCGCAGGCGTTGGTGGCAGCGGCGGCGGTGGTGGGCGTGGTGGCCGCGGCGCTAAGCTCGAGAGATGGCTACGCGCTGCTCCGAGCACGGCGACCAGCGGGGCGGCGACCAGCGGGGCAGCTGCTAGCGGCGGCGACGATGGCCGCTGCCCCTCCGCGACGCCTTCCGCTTTCAAGGCGCCATCCCGGGCACCTTCCATGTTAGGAGGTACGAGATCCGAGGAGGATGGCGCTGTTCTGAGCACGGTCGGCACGAGTCCGAATGTGGCATCAGAGGCGGAGGCGGCGGAGGCGGCGGAGGCGGCGGCGGTGGAGGCGGACGAGGCGGCCGCGGCGGAGGCGGCCGAGGCAGCAGCGGAGGCGGCCGAGGCAGCCGCGGCGGTGGCGGCGGCTGCGGCGGTGCTCGCGGAGGCGCGAGTGGCGGCAGTTAGAACTGCCAAGGCAGCCAAACGCAAAGATGCCCGGGAAGGTGCTCGGGAAGGCGCTCGGGACGGCGCCCGTGAAGGCGCCCGGGACGGCGCTCGGGACGGTGGCACCGGCGCCGCTGTTGGCAGTGGTGGCGGCGGCGGCGGCGGCGGCGGCGTCGGCGTCGTCGTCGGCGGCGGCGGCGAGCTCAGCGGCGGCGGCGGTGGCCATGGCCTTGGGCTGCTCCTTGTGCTGTCATACGCTCTCTACGTGGGCGTCTTCAATTACATGTCCAATCTACCCGCCTCGTCCGAATTCTACCTCCAGGTGCAGCAGCGCTTCTGGCCGCAGGCCAACATGCTCTGCTGCGTCTGGTTTGCCCTCGGGCTGCGGCAGGTGAGTCTCGTCAATTGCCTCTGATTGCGTCTGATTGCGTCTGATTGCGTCTGGTTTGCCCTCGGGCTGCGGCAGGTGAGTCTCGTCAATTGCCTCTGATTGCCTCTGATTGCCTCTGATTGCGTCTGATTGCGTCTGGTTTGCCCTCGGGCTGCGGCAGGTGAGTCTCGTCAATTGCCTCTGATTGCCTCTGATTGCCTCTGATTGCCTCTGATTGCCTCTGATTGCGTCTGGTTTGCCCTCGGGCTGCGGCAGGTGAGTCTCGTCAATTGCCTCTGATTGCCTCTGATTACCTCTGATTGCCTCTGATTGCCTCTGATTGCCTCTGATTGCCTCTGGTTGCGTCTGGTTTGCCCTCGGGCTGCGGCAGGTGGTGAGCGCGCTGCGCCGAGCACCGAGCGTACTGCCACCGTGGGCCCCGATGCTGCCCCGGTGGGCGTCGCCACTCCCGATGCCGTTGGCGACGGCGGCACTACTCTTCGTGCATGCATCTCACCACTACGACGCCTCCGACATGTCCCGAACCGTCATCTTCCGAGATTACGGCCTCGAGATGCTCCGAGGCATCCCCGACAAGCCGCGCGTCCTGCTCCTCACCCTGGGTGATGAGGTGCTCAACGCGGCGCGCTACGTGCACCGGCAGCTCGGCGTGCGCCCTCTGCATGCAAGTGCTCACCACGGCGCCCTCGCGTCTCCCCATAGGTGCTCAACGCGGCGCGCTACGTGCACCGGCAGCTCGGCGTGCGGCCCCAGCTGACGATCCTCGATCAGAACTACGTGCAGTTCGACTGGTTCGTGCGGCGCATCCGCGGCAAGGGTGAGTACGCGCAGCTCGAGCTGCCCGGCGTCTCCTACGGCACTGCCAAGGGCGCCTTCTTAATCAGGCAACTCATCGACGCCAATTACGACGGCTGGTCGATCTTCGTCGCGGGTGGCATGCACACCGCCGACTCGTCCTGGCAGCCCATCGAGGGCTACCCGCAGCTTGGCGGCTACCGTCTCTGGCCGCTCGGCATGGTCATGCAGATCTTGCGGGTCGAGAGCCGGATCAATCTGGACAAGTGAGGGCTGCTGATTGCGACTGAGTGCGACTGAGTGCGACTGAGTGCGACTGAGTGCACCCTACATCAGGTGGGCGTCCAAGTCGGAGAAGTTGCTGCCGCGGCTCGAGTGGCCGAAACCACCACCCGTGGGCTCGTGGGAGGAGGTCCTCGCGAAGAACCACTACCTGGCCGCGTACACCAACCGGCCGTACTACCCACTTCAGTACGCTTACGAGGCGCTGCCGGAGCGCGGTGGCTCGGCGGCGGAAGCGCGCGATCGTTTCTTGTTGGCCGCTCGGTTGCATGAGGCGTCGCACGACCTGACGCTCAACGGCTCGCGTGCGCTGCCCGACTACTTTTTCCGAAATTGGGGTGAGGGGATCGCGCCCTCCGATTGCCTCTGATTACCGTTGATGACCTCTGATTGTCCTCCTCATCGGCGTGCTGCAGGCGTCGCGTACTCGCAGCTGCTCGCGACGGAGCGATCGGACGAGGGCGTCGCCGCGCTCAAGCAGCGCGCGATGAATGCGTTCCTCAAGTACCTTGCCTTCAGCACACTGACAGAGGAGGATCGGTTCACTGT
>JWZX01000578.1:0-11730 GCA_001275005.1 Chrysochromulina tobinii
CCCCCCCCGCCGCCTCGGACGCCGCCGCCACCCCACTCCTCTTCTCCCTCTGCGCCGCGGCCACGGCCGAGACGGCCGCAAAGACAGACGCAGTCATCGGGAGATTGCGCTCCAGCGACGAGATCGCACCCGAGATCGCACCCGCGGCCGGCGCCGGCACGGCTTGACGGAGAGCTTCCCTGAGCGCCTCGAGGCGGCGGTGCGTCTCGAGATCACGCTGCATCGCAGCCGCTGCGCTCGGGTCAGGTTCGAAGCCCACCACGACGCCGCGCGAGCCGTTGACGAGCTTGGCACCCGTGTCGAGATTCTTGAGGAGCATCACCTGCGCGCCGGGCTTGAGGACGAGCGCCTGCGGCACAAGTAAGTCCTTGAGGAGCCAGGGCATCGAGCCCGTGTCGATCGCTCTCCACACGCGGGGCTTTCCCTCGAGCACATGCAGACGCGTCGAGTTCTCCTCCTCGGCTCGCTCGTTGTGGGGGTAGAGCTTGGTGGGTACGACGGCGAGCGCGGGCGGGTTGGCGACGGCATGCTGGAGCCGTGCGACCGAGAACGGCGAGAGCTCGGCCTGTCGCATCTCATTGAGGAGATCGACGAACGACTGGTCGGTCTGTCTGAAGACGGTACGCAGCAGCACGACGTTCTTGGCAGCGAGCGGCCACGCATTCGCTTCGAAAAGGAAGGAGAGCTTATCGCGCAAAAGCCCGACAGGCGGCAGCTGGAAGAAGTCGCCGCACAGCACGAGTTGAACGCCGCCGAAGCAGCGCGTCTTGTCGAGCAGCCGGCGGCCGATGGCGTCGAGCTTGTCAAAAAGTGAGCCATCGAGCATCGACACCTCGTCGATGACGAGGCATAGGCACTGTTGCCATCGCGTGGCCGCATGCTTCGACATCTTGCGAAACAGCTCGTCCGCCGTGCCCTTGCCCACGCCGATGCCGCTCCATGAATGGAGTGTCGTGCCGCCGATGTGCGTCGCCGCAATGCCCGTGGTGGCGGTGATCGCGACGGCGTCGTCGCCATGATGCTGCCGGAGGGCTTCGATGATCTGGTTGAGCGTGAAGCTCTTGCCGGTGCCAGCGCCGCCCGTGAGGAAGATATTCTCGCCCGCCATCGCCAGGCTGACGGCGCGCTGCTGCTCGGAGTTGAGCTGCGACTTGACGGAGGCGGCGGCGGCGGCGCCTCCGCGATGGAGCTGCGGCTTCGCGGCGGCGGCAGCGGCGCCTCCGGGGTCGGGCGGCGCCTGGCGAATGTCGTCCATCAGGCGTTCGAGCTCCTCGAGCTTCGGCTCCGGCTTCACCGTACGGCGCTGCTTTGCTGCCGGCGGTGGCGCTGGAGGCAGCGGGCTGTTTCCTAGTGCGTCGAGGTCGATAGCGTTCGCAAATCCTTCCGCATTGCGCTCCTCTGCCGTCCGCGCGCCGACAAATGCGATCTCGTCCTCGTCAGGTGAAATCGGAGGCGTGACCTTTGGCCCAGGAGGCATGAGGACCAATACCGCATCGCGCTCGGCCCATGTCACCTCACCGACGCACTCGAGCTCCTCGTCATCGTCGGCGCCGGCACATACGCTGGCATCATCGGCCGTGCGCTGGCGCTTGGCATCGCGCAGCGGCGCGGAACCTGGGGCATCGCTCGGCTGAAGTGAAGAAAGCAGCATTTCGGTGTCGGTGAAAGCCGCGCGAAAAAACCCCGATTTTCACGGTTTCGTCGCTGGCGTTCCGTGCCCTCAGTGCCACGAAGGGAAGGCGAAGTCCGGGTATTTGATCATGCGTGAGTGAGTCGTGTTTTCACAGTGTTTTCACAGGTCGGCCGTCACATTGCACTCGCGGTGATGCTTCTCTCCCGCGACACCAGCCATACGCCTACGCCTACAGACGGAAGCCTGTCACGGACGGTCAGCTTCGCCGCACCCACATTTGCGGTCCTAAGAGGCCTCGTCGAGGTGCAGACGACGCCGCTGCTCGGCGTGGGTGCCTTCGGCTCGGTGTACTATGCTGTGCTGGTGGAGGGCGCGCGCGCGGTGGCGCTCAAGGCCATCTCCAAGGAGCGCACGCGGGCCGCCGCGCAGCGTGGGGGGGCGCAGCAGAGCGCGCAGGAACTCCTGTACGGCGAGGCGAAGCTGCTCGAAGAGCTCGCTGCCACCAAGCACCGCAACATGCTGCGCTTCCACGGCTGGTGGCAGGACGAGGGCTTCGTGTACGTGGCGCAGCAGCTGTGCATGGGTGGCGAGCTACCGGAGTGGCTCTCGCGGCAGCCCGCGTACTCGGAGACCGTCGCCGCCAAGGTGATGTATGATCTACTGCAGGCGCTCACCCACTGCCACGGCCTGGGTGTGGTGCACCGTGATATCAAACCGCAGAATCTGCTCTTTTCGTCAGCAGCGCCCGACGCGTACCTCAAGCTGGCTGACTGGGGCCTCGCCGCGCGCTGGCGCCCCTCGGACGCCCCGCTGGCCGAGTTCTGCGGCACGCTCGACTTCGTGTCGCCCGAGATGCTCGAGGGAGCGTACACTGCGACGACGGACGTGTGGGCGGCGGGCGTGCTGCTCCATCTGCTCCTCTGCGGGCGCAACCCGTTCCGCGGCCCCTCATCCGCCGCCACCGAGCATCGGTGCGTGCCGCTCGATGCACCTCGCTGCCCGGCCGGGGCGCCTCGCGTCGGCCGTGATGCCTCGCCTCTCCTCGGCCTCCTCGCACCTTCATCGCACGTTCCTCGCACGTTCATCGCACGTTCCTCGCGTCACTCCACGCTGTCTGCTTCCCTCCCTCATGGCGCCGCACCTTGTCCCAGCGCCCAGCCTGCTCACACGCTCCCCCTGCCCCCCTCTCGCCCGTACTCCCCTTCGCGCCCGTGCCTCCGCGCGTGCAGCATCCGCACCGCCGCCTCGCTCCAACTCGAGAAGAACGAGGCTCTGCAGGGTGTCTCCGACAGCGCGCGCGCCTCGCTGCGTGCGCTGCTCGAGCCGAGCGTGAGTGCGCGCCCGGTCGCCAAGGAGGCTCTGCGCTTGCAGTGGCTCAAGATGCGCAACGCAGGCGTGGAGGCGCCCATGCTCCGTGCCGTCATCCCGGCAGAGATCCAACGGCTCTGTGACCAGCTCGACCACAATGGCGGCGTCTCACCCTCCAACTCGGATAGGTCGGGTGGGTCGGCGCCCGACACGCCGGCGTCGGGAGCAGAAGAGAGCTCCGACGATGGCGAGGTGGTGGCGGCGCAGTTATCGTTCGAAAAAAAGGGCAGCACGGGCAACCAGCTCGCACAGATTCAAATCATGCCGCGCCGAGAGGTCAACAGCACGCTCGCCGCCGGCGCCTCGCGCATGCTGCGGGACGCCCTACACGCCGTGCCCAACGCCCTCATCGCGCGCCGTGCGGAGCGACCCTCGCCCAGCAGCACGCGCATCGCCGCCCCTGCTTCCGACACGGTTGTGGAGCCCGCCGCGCCGATGCCGCCGCCGCCGCCGCTGCCGCCGCCGCCGCCGCCGCCGCCGCCGCCGCCGCCGCTCGTCTCGCCCGAGTCGGTGCAGCTGCGCTGGCTCCAGCAGATGGAAGGCCCTGCGGAGGAGGACGCTCCCTCCGATGAGTACGACTCGCCCATGCTCAAGAGCAAGGTGCTTGCTGGGCGAGTCGCCGTCGCCGCCGCCGCAGCGCTCGCACCGGCCGCCGACGCGAGAGGCAAAAAGCCGCCGCCGCTGACGCTCACGTCCGCCCAGGTGTGGACGGCGCTGCCGCAGCTCTATGACTTGCTCGGAGGCGATAAGGGTGTCCTCGTCGCCAAGCGTGCTAAGCCGATCGCCATCTACCATCACCACCTGCCCCTTGCCATCTACCAGCCACGCCAGCTGTGGGTCTCTCTGGAGGAGATCTGCCTGTACTACGCACCGCTCGCCAAGATTGCGCGCCGAGCGCGCTGGCGAGCCGACGGCGGAGTCGCGCGCACGCCGCCCGGCGCGCGCACGCGCAGCCTCGTGCGCTCGCCGCGCGCGCTCTCGTCCTGCGGGCCGTCCGCCGCGACGGCCGAGGAGTCCTGGGACGCCCCGATCGCCCACCACGACGCCCCGATCGCCTCCGGTCGTGGGTGGCCGGCTGAAGGTGGCATCACCTTGCCATCGCCGTTCGGCACGCCCGAACAGACGCCCCCTTCCACCCCGGGGAACAAGGCCGCCGTCGGTGCGAATGAGGCGGCTCTTGTACGCCTTGACCTACGCAAGTGCAAGCGCATCCCGCTCTCGGAGATCTTGTCGGTGCGGCTCACCGGCGAGGCAACCCTTGTGCTCCAGTGCCGCAAGCGCGTCTACTCGTTTCGATTTCCGAAAGCGCAGCGCGCGACCGCGACGCAGCTGGCGGCGGTGCTGCAGCCGACGCTGCTGCTCAACGACTCAGATGCCCCGTCCTCCGCCCCAGCGACGCCCAGTAGCCGCGTCAGCAGCCCTGTCGCCGCCCGTCCAGCGCGCGAGCAGCAGCAGGGGCTGCAGCAGGCAGTAGGGCCACTCTCGAGCACGGCAGAGCAGAGGGATGCGCGGGCGCCTCGCTCGCCTCGCTCGCCTCGCTCGCTCACAGGCGCGCTCATAGGCTCGCCTCGATCGGTAGCAGGCCTCGATCGGGCGTTGCCCAAGACAGCGCCCGCCGAGTTGGCCGACGCGCCCAATACAGCGCCCGCCGGTGCGCCCGCTCAGGCGCCCGCGGAGGCGGCCCCAGCGGCGCGCGCCTTGCGCAAGGCGCGGCCGTTTTGGGAGCTCCAACAAGAACGGCAGGAGCTCAAGCGACAGCAGGAGAAGGAGCAGGAGGAGAAAGAGCAGCAGGAACCGGCCAGTGCTGCTGGGCAGCCTGCTGGGCAGCATGCTGGGCCGCCGGCCAGTGCTGCTGAGGAGCCGAGCGCGCTAGCAGCGCTCGCGGCGGCAGTGGATGAGCAACCGCCGATGCTACCGCAGCCGTCGCCGCCGCGCCTATCGTTCCCCGAACCGCCGTCATCGCCGCGCCCCGAACCGCAGTCGCCGCCGCGTCTTGCCTTCCCCGAACCGAGCGCCGTCCGTCATAAATCCCCCGGCCCTCGTTCCGCGAGTGCCGTGCCAGTGCTAGAGCAGCCGCAGTCGCCGCCGCCGCGCCTATCGCTGCCGCCCGACCAGCCGACGTGCAGGCCCTCGCTCCAACTCGATTCCCCACGGAGCGATGAGAAAGCCGCCGTTTGGGAGGTTGAGGAGCTGCTCAGGAAGGCGCGAGGCGCACTCAGTGGGGGCGCAGGCACGAGGTACACCGCCGCGCCTGCGCCACGGCCACCGGCGCTGGACGCAATGGACGCTCCGCCACCCACGCTGCCGCACGCGCTGCCGCACGCGCTACCACCCGCGCTGCCGCCCGCCCACTCGCAAGAGCGCTCGCTCATGCCCAGGGCAGGCGCGGGCGCAACGGACGCGAGCGCGAGGGAGCTTCCTTTCGGTCCCTCGCGTCCACCCGATCTCGCCACCAGAGCTCAGCGAGATCTCAGCGAGATCTCGCGTCCACCCGATCTCGCTGAGCTCACTCGCGACGTTGAGCGTCGCCTTCGGGATCCGATGCCACGGCTCATGACGCGTCATAGCAAGCGAGGTGCCTTTGAACTCTCGACTGTGAATATTCACAGCAGCTCCGCAGCAGATGACGTCCCTCCGGTGCCGCCCGCCCGCCGCCGCCCCGATGCCCGTCCCTCGCACTCATCCATCACCTCCCCCTCTTCCGCCGCCGCCGCCGCCGCGAGTGCCTTGGCCGCGGTACAGGCCGCCGCGCAAGCCACATCGCAATCACCGCCACCGCCCATTGAGCCTGTGACGCTTGACCCTGCCGAGCAGTGGCGCCGGCGTGCAATCGAGGCGCTCGGAGCGCCGTCGCGGTTCTCGAGCTCCCAGGCCCAGGGCGCAGTCGTGGCTGGCAGTCGGCCGCTCAGTCCGCGCACAAGCCGCGAAGAAGTGGGGGAGGGCTTCGCGGCGGCGACGCCGCCGCTCCATAGGAGCTCGAGCAGTAGCAGTGGGGAGGGCTCGAGCTCGCAGTGGAGATGGCTTGGAGATGGCTCGAGCTCACCACGCTCGCCATCTGTGACGAATTCGACCGCTGGAGCTTCGACTACGAGCGTCGCGCGCGAGATGTTGATTGACTGGGAGCGTGTACGAGGTGACACGTCCCAGCAGAAGTCGGTGCGCGACATGGTGCGAGTCCTCTCCTCCGCGATCTCGACGGCGGGCAGCGCACCCGCGATCTCGACGGCGGGCAGCGCACCCGCGATCTCGACGGCGGGCAGCGCACCCGACGGCGTGGTACGATTGGTGCCGTTGCGCCGGCGTTCGTTCGAGAGGCAGGAGGAGCCTAAGCCGGAGCCGCCGTCGCGACGTCGCATCTCCGCGGAAGGACTGAGCCGGCAGATCTCGATCTCGCAGAGCCAGGTTGACTCGCAGAGCCAGATCTCGATCTCGCAGAGCCAGGCGTGCGCCGCGCCAAGCGCCGCCGCGGGCACGGGCGAGGGCGGTCAGACGGCCGCGCCCGATGAGACGAGTACCTCGGGCGTGACCGCGTCGAGCAGCCCGACCCTGAGCATGCTCCGGCAGCGTGCCTCGCATACCTTCGGCTCAGGCAGCTCAAGCTCGATCGTCACGGTCACACCTCAGGTACCGGGACCGAGAGCGGTGCTCGGCCTCGGGCCGCGCAACGACTCATCTCTCTCTTTTGACTCAACCTCATTCACTTCCGTTGAGTGAGATAGTGTCCGGTCGTCGGAGTCGCACTGGCGCTACTGCTCACCGCGTGCCCACCGCGCACACCGCCGTTTGTGCTCTGTGGGATTTCTCTGCCGTAACAGTAGCCGTAACATGTCAGCCGTTACAGCTGAACATCGCATGCAGTATCGTATGCATGCCGTACTTGGGTTGGTTCCCTTCTTGTCGAAGAATACGCGTACTGGCGACTCACGCACACAGTAAGCTCTGTATGCCTGGGAACCCCGGCCCTCGCCACGTCTTGATGCGCCACGTGCGCTGTGTACGTTACGCTGCCGTCGCGTGCCGTGCGGCTCCTGCCTCGGTTGGCATGTCGTTTACTTCATACTTGAGCTGTGCACTCGAGTACGAGAGTCTTTGACCCAAAGGGGTTATGGGGAGATAGTCTTTCTGGATTCTCACACTATCCCCACCACCTGATTTTGAACTGAGGGAGAGAGCGAATCCTAGAAAGATGTCTCGCCGGCCGTGGCCCCATCGTCGACGCGCTCCAGGCAGCAGAGCCAACGCACAAATGCACCGCCACCCATCAAGGCGGTCGGCACGCCGTGGAAGTCGGCACGTCGCGAGCGGCGCGTCGCGAAGCGCTGCTTACGCCCATGCACCAGGCGCAGGTGCGGCCGGTGCGCGGACGGCAGCCGCTTCTCGAGCAAGGCCTCGAGGGAGAGCGACACATCGTCGCCGCGGGCAGGGACGAAGAGGACTAAGCGGCCGCCCGGCGCGAGCACCACCTCAGCGAGCTCGAGCACAGCGCCCGTGATCTCGTCGGAAGGTTCGGCCGAGGAAGAGCGCTCGGCGACCACCTCGCCCTCACGCAGCACGGGTGCACCCATGCCATACGGAGGGTCGCATAGGATCGCGTCGTACGTCGTCGGCGTCGTCAACGCTCCAAGGGCGCGTTTCGTCAGCACGTCGCCCTCGAGCAGCTGCGGCGCGGGCAGCCCGTGCCTCGCAAACTCCGCAGCGGCTCCTTGGAAGGCGGCCGCGTCGCAGTCCACGCCGACCAGCTCCGTCGCGCCGAGCGCCGCCGCCGCTAGCAGCAGCCCACACGAACCAGCCGTCGGGTCGAGCACCGTCAGAGAGCCCCGCCCGACCCTCGGTGATAATCTCGGCCCTACCCTCGCGAGGTTGGCCATCACGAAGGCGATCTCCGGCTCCATGGCCGTCGGGCCGCGCCCGAGCCGATCTTTGAGGGCATACTGGCCCAACCAGCCCGTGTAGGAGCGGCGGCCCGTCGCCAGCCCAGGAGCACTCGTACCGGCCGCGGGGCCAGTGGCGAGCCGCCATCCAAAGTGAACTCGGCCGCTGCGCCCCTCGCGCACGAGCACCCAAGGCTGAGTGCGCTCGCCATGAGAAAGAGCCGGTGCAGCTGCACAGCCAACCGCAGCAGCACCGGCGCGCCACGCATCAAGCATCTCGTCACGACAAGCGCGACGCAGGTCGGGCAGCGATAGGTCCACAACATCGACAGCCGCAGGAAGCAAGCCGAGCTCCCGCCTCGCAGCAGCACCGGCACCAGCAGCATCGTCAGCAGAAGCGACGATGCAGTAAGCGCCATGCGCAAGGATGGCACGGCCTACTGCCTGCTGCAACGTGCGCTCGCAGACGTTCTGAGCCCAGAAAGCCTGAGGATCCTCATCTTCCACTTGAAGCTCGGCCGGACTGAGTGTGCAACCGGCGGCAAGCGCACAGAGCTCGAGCCGGGGAAGATCATAATTCGTCTCTGGCCCGAACCCGTACGTGTGCCTTGAGCGTGCGCGAAACACGACCAATAGGTTTCGTGGCGCTGTCGGCGCGGCAAAAGCGTCGGAGGCTGCCACAGCGAGACCGAGCATTCTTTGCCCTGTACTCTCCGTCGCGTTGACGCGCGTGGCGGGCGGGCGACGCGACCCGGCGAGGAAGGAGAGCGTAGCCGCTTACTCCGACATTAACTCCCCAGGTGTGAATAGATCAGTCGGTGGCCCGAAACTACCCCTCGACTCCCCGGCTGTGAACGCGCTGGCTCTTTTATCGTGAAACAAAAAGCGGGTCCGTGCGGCCCCTCAAAAAATGAATATTTTGGGGGCCGCACGAAAGCCTTGTAGGAAGAGTAACTACTTGAGTAGTAGTGAGTAGCCTTAGACGTCGCACGCGGAGTCGTGCGCAGAGAGTGTTCTAGACAAACAACCCCCGACTCACGCCTGGGAAACACGCGCTTGCGGGAAATGATCGCGATTCCTCAGAAGAAGTTCGCGCCCGATTAGGCAATCGGGGCGCGGTGCCTGGGTGCCTCGCTCCGGGGGCAACAAAGGGGCTAGGGCCACACTCAGGGGGCACACACTGACACGTGACGGAAAGGACCGTCCAGCGGGCTAACAGCGGGCAGGGCCCGGTCACGGCCGAGCGGGTCGCATTCGATTCGCCTGAACTGGTGAAGCCTAACTAAGCATTTCCTTCGGACGCGACTCCAAGGCGAAACCGCGTTTTGGCTTCGCAAGTCCCCTGATTAACGAAGCACCAGTTTCCCGAAACGAAACTTCGGAACCCCAATTTCACGCATGGAAACTCATGGAATGCGCACGCTCCTCGCCCTGGTGCTCGTGGCGCGCAGCCACGCGTACCTGCGATCTGCGACAGCATGCACGGGCAACCAGGTCATTGCGACCGAGTCGGAATGCCAGACTGCGGCGCTAGCCCTCAACGTGTACGGCTACAACACTGGCGCGAACCCCGGCGCGGAATGGCCTGCGGGCTGCTTCTTTCACGGCACGACCGCATACTGGAGCACGCAGACGGGCACGAACAGGCCGACCCCCACCGATGGATTCAGTCCGTTCCTGTGCCGCTCAGGCTTTGCGACGTCGTCTACATGTTCTGGTAGCTCCACCATCGTCGCGTCAATTGCCAGCTGCATGGAGGCCAGCTCCGTGGTTGGCTACTCCTGGAATTCCTACCAGCGCACGACGCAGTGCGCGACTGGCCCGACGGCCATGGCGAGCGTGGCCGAGTGCAGCAACTCCGGCAACATTGCGTTCACCACCTTCTCGTACAACTCGGACGTCGAGACGGAGTGGAGGCAGGGCTGCTTCATCCACAACTCCAACGTCTTCTCCCAAATGAAGCGACAGACTGGCACGAACGTGCCCGCTCCAAGTGACGGCGGCGGCGCTTTCATTTGCCGCAAATCGGATACAGTCGGCACCGAATGGCCGCAGGGCTGCTTCGTGCACAACGCCAAGGTTTACTTCCAGCCGAACGCGCAAACGGGCGCAAACTCCCCGTCCCTGGGAAATGTACCCCCGCGCCGCAGACAAACCCATTCACATCCCGCGCCGCACACACACCCATTCACACCCTACCTCAAAAGCTCAACGCAGAAAACGTTCCTCCCCCCCCCCGCCCCACACCCATTTCACAGGTGTGCTCGACGGGCTATGGCAGCGGCGCGAGACAGGGATTAAGTGCGGACAACGCCGCTGGTATGGTCGTGTTCCTGTCCGTGGGCGGGTGGTGCTACCGCATCTCTGTCCGCGATCGCATCCAGCAGTTTGGAGACCAGGGAAGTCCTGCGGCGTGTGCGAACGCCTGGCCCAATGCTCAGGGACCTACCTTGCTCGGTACGTACAATAGTACAACCGGGTTCGTCCACTCGTACGCGAACGGCGACGGCACGTGCAACAGCGGCGGCGGACGCGCTTCCACGCTCACGTTGATTGCAGATTCGACGGCGACGAGTATCACGGGCACCAAGGTAGAGGGTCCTACCTGCGTGTATGCATTCACACTAACCGGACCCGCATCCCTGCTGACCGTCTCGCCGCCGCCTCCGAGGAGCCCGCCAGCGCCGTCCCCTTTGCCTTTCCCACCACCGTCACCGCCTTCGCCGTTGCCTTCGCCACCGCCTCGTCCGCCACCGCCTTCGCCTTCGCCGTCCCCGCCCCCTCAGCGCCTTGATGCGGACCGCGCTGCAAATCTGGTGGTGTACGCTCTCGCGACCGGGTACTGCTACCGTGTAGCTGTCCGCGATCGCATGCAGCAATATGGGAATGCGGCAAGTGCTGCAGCGTGTGAGAGCGCCTGGCCCAACGCTAGCGGAGGTTATCTTCTCGGTACGTACGTGCAGACGAGCTCGTTCGTCCAGTCGTACGCGAACGGTGATGGCACTTGCAACAACGGCGGCGGACGCGCTGCTACGCTCACGGTGATTCAAGATGTGCTGGCGACGGCTATCACGGCTACCGTCGTAGAAAACCCTACGTGCGTGTATGCAGTGACTCTCTACGGGCCCGCAGCCTTGCTGACCGTCTTGTCGCCGCCTCCCTTCTCGCCATTTCCGCCGTCGCCGCCGCCACCGTCGCCGTCGCCGCCGCCGCCGTCACCGTCGCCACCACCTCCCTCGCCGCTGCCTTCGCCACCGCCTTCGCCACCACCAGCGCTTCTTAATGCGGACTTATCTTCTAATCTGGTCGTGTTCCTGTCCGTGGGTGGGTGGTGCTACCGCATCTCTGTCCGCGATCGCATCCAGCAGTTTGGAGACCAGGGAAGTCCTGCGGCGTGTGCGAACGCCTGGCCCAATGCTCAGGGATCTATCTTGCTCGGTACGTACAATAGTACAACCGGGTTCGTCCACTCGTACGCGAACGGCGACGGCACGTGCAACAGCGGCGGCGGACGCGCAACCACGCTCACAGTGATTTCAGACGTGCTGGCGTCGACTATCACGGGCACCATCACAGAGCCGCAAACTTGCGTGTATGCCGTCACTATCTACGGACCGGTAGCTTTGCTCACCATCTCGTCGCCGCCTCCTTCACCTCTACCTTCACCGCCGCCGCCGCCGTCGCCGCCGCCGCCGTCGCCGTCGCCACCACCTCCTTCATTCCCTCCTCCCCTGCCGCCCTCGCCCTCCTCCCCCCCACCGTCGCCTTCCCCTCCTCCCCTGCCGCCCTCGCCCTCTCCCCCCACCGTCGCCTTCCCCTCCTCCCCTGCCGCCCTCGCCCTCTCCCCCCCCACCGTCG
>JWZX01000581.1:0-20320 GCA_001275005.1 Chrysochromulina tobinii
CGGGCGGCGGGGCTGCGGGCGGCGGCGGTGGTGGGGCGGGCGATGGTATAGCGGGCGGTGGCGCGGCGGGCGCATAGGCACCCGTCATCTCCATGCCAACCTCCTCGTCGTCCTGCTCCACTTGCGCCGCCTCTTGCTCCTCCTCCTCGTCCTCGTCCACCGCATGGCCGAGGGTGGCGGGCGCGACGCTCAGCCGGCGTACCTCAACGGTCGCCTCCTTAAGCCAGCCCGGGGTGCCACCCGAGGCGGCGCCCGTCGACGCGCCGCCAGCCGACGCGACGCCCACCCTAGCTGAGAGTCGCCCCGGCGTCACGCCGAACTCGTCGCCGTAGCCATTGTCGGTCGTGAGGGCGGCGGGATCCGGCGTGAAGATGGATGAAGCGGCCGCGGCAGTGTGCATCGAAGGTGCGGCGGCGGCGGGTGTCGCGACCGATGCGGCAGTCCGGAGGATGCCGCCGACGGCGACCGTCATATCCATCGTCGGCTCATCCTCCTCCAGCGCGACCGCAGCCGCCACCGAGGCGAAGGCGGCCTGCGCGAGCGTGTTTCCCGCCGAGGCATTGCGGAAGATGCCGCCGACGGCGACCGTCAGGTCCATCGTGTCCTCTGCGACGTCCGCCTCGACGCCCCCGAACGTGCCCGTCGCCTCCTCGTCGGCGCCCGCGGCCGCCGCGCGAGCCTGCTCCGCACGCACATCCTCTTCGAGCAGCGAACCGAGCGCGGGCACCCACTCGTCGGCTAGCCTGTCCTCCTCGAGCAAGCCCCCAAGGGTCGGCGTGTGGTCTCCTTGCGGCGTGCCGCCTTCGCCGTAGGCGCTCTCGAACGTCTCGGCGGGCGAGTAGAAGACATCGGCGGCTGACGAGGCCACTGAGGGCGTCGGGCTCGTCACGGACGTCGATGCTGGCGGCACGGCGGGGGTGGCGGACGCGGCGGGCACGAAGAGCAGTGGCGGCAGTGCAGCTGGCGTTGGTGCTGCCGCCACTGGTGCGGATGGGGGAGGCGGTGCCGTCGCAGGTGGCGCGGGTGGCGGTGGCGGAGCCAGATCCGATGAGCCATTGGCGCACGGGAATGGGTCCTCCTCCTGCATTGCGGCAGCAGCTTCGGCTGCGGCAGCTGGCGAAGTGATCGTGGTGAGCGACGTTCGCCGCATGTAGCGCAGCGCGGCAGGCGAGGGCTCCGGTGAGTTCCGCGGGATCTCGACCTCAGTAACGTGGCCGAAGGTGACGGACTTGCGCCGCCCGTCACCGACCATACCGATGATCGATTTGCGTGGCCGCTTCGGTGGACCCTGATCATTCTCCTTTTCAGGCTCCACCAAAGGCGCCCCGGGCACCTCGCTCGAGGACGCCGCCGCGTCGCCCGTGGACCTGCGGGTGGACGGCATTGCACCGACAACCGCAGACGGTACAGTCGCTTTCAAACTTCGCGGGAAGCGCTCGATTCGGCGCCTTCAAAAAAATCCAGCAAATTTAGGTCGATGGGGTCCGGAGCAGTTCTTTCACAGCATGCGAAGACGCATTTCCGCCGCGTTCCAAGTGGAACTCGGAGAATCCAATGTTCTCATCGCTCAGCGACGCGCTCGGCCTAAGCACGTCGCCCGCTGGCTATGAGGGTCTGCCGACAGCCGCGCCCGAAGCTCCCGGCGGCATCGAGGCCGTGGCATTCCTCAAGGAACTCAAGGATCGGTTTCAGCTCCACGTGACTAGCAATACGCACCGCCTGCAGCAGCCGATCCTAGCCATCTCTGAGACGGTGGACTCGTTCCTCATCGACTCGATCGCTGCGGCGAACAAGCGCTTCACCTCGGTATGGCCCGCCGAGCGCCTCGGCAAAGAGTTCGAGTTCGAAGGGCCCGAGGCCATCGACGCCTTTATCGCCCTCGTGAGCAAGGCGCGAGAGCTGGACACTAGGCTGCAGAAGCGCTTCGACCAGGTCGTGCCCAAGAAGGCGACCGAGGGCCGCTTCTGGTGGCGCTACTTTGGCCATGTGCACACGCTGCTCGTGCGCATCGCGCCCACCTCCGACGAGATGCTCGCCGACCTGCTCGAGAAGCTGCCGGCGGCGCGCCCTCTCGCTGAGCGGCGGTACGCGCCGGCGAGCACGCTGCTGAGCGAAGAGGCGCTGCCCCGTGACAGGGTGCTCCAGTTCCTCGAGTATGCGTCCACCATACTCAGCGACGAGGAGACGCTGAGCGCGCTGGGCGACGAGGCCATCACGATCGCCTCCGCCGAGATGGCGGCGAAGGCCGAGGCAGCGGCCAGCGACGCCGAGAAGGCGGCGAGCGCCGAGACCGCCCAGGAGAACGCGAAGCACATGGCCGAGCTCGAGGCGGCGCTCAAGCAAGCCGTAGACGCCCAGGAATACGCCCAGGCGGGCGAGCTGCAGTCGCAGATCAGGAAGCTCAAGTCGACCATCGAGGCCGCCGCAGCCGAGGCTCCAGCGCCTGCGCCAGCGCCCATGCCCACCGAGGAGGAGCTGCTGCGCTCGGCCGGCAGATTGTGCATCTTGTACCAGATGGAGCTGCTCGAGCACAAGGGCATTGAGCGCCTGTGGGGCTGCCAGCAGCTGCACCCGCCCCACCTGATGAAGCGCTTCGTCGACATGAACGGTGACGTGGAAAAGGAGATCCAGGAGAAGCTGCAGGAGTTCATCAGCGTCTGCCAGCAGGCGCCGGTCGCTGCCATCGCCAAGCTGCGCCAGAAGCCCTCGGACGATGTGACGAAGCGCCGGTACGCGCCGGCGGCCGAGCTTGGCACGGGCGCCGAGTTGGGCGTACCTCGGCTGCTCGAGATCGTGTGTGGGCTGCGCGAGATGCTCGAGGCGCCCGAGACGGCGCGCGCGGTGCAGGCGAGCGCCAAGGCCGCCGTCGAGAAGGTGGCGCAGCAGGAGGGCGTGAGTGAGAGCGAGGAGGCGCAGAAGGCATGCATGGACCTCGTGTGCCGCTGGCAGCGTGAGTACCTCGAGCACGCGGGCGTGCAGCACGACAAAGGCATGCGTCTCATCTGGACCATCCCCGAGGTCCACAAGCTGGAGGGGCCGGAGGAAAGGGAGCTGCTCCAGGCCTTTGGCAAGCTGCGGCTCGCGATGCAGGCCACGGTGAACAACGCGACGATCGAGGCGACCAAGCCACCTGAGGTTGAGCCGGAAGCACGTCGCTTCGCACCCGCGAGCGAGCTGCAGACAGAGGGCGAGGTCTCGAGAGCCAAGGTGCTCAAGTTCACACGCGAGGCCGCGAGCCTGCTCCACTCGGAAGAGTCCCAACAGCTGCTCGTCAAGGCGGTCGCGAGCGGTGGGAAGTCGGCCCTGGCCACTGTCTCGGTGCAGTGGCAGCGCCAGCTGCTCGAGCACCACGGCATCCAGATGGACTTTGGGTGCCGCGCGCTCGGCGAGGTGCCGCGCCGCTTCGGCTCCGACAAGGAGGTAATGACCGCCTTCAAAGAGTTCCAGGTGGCGTGTACCACCTCGATGCAGAAGGCGTGCCAGCGCCACATGATCGACCAGAACAAGCCGCCTGACGTGGCGCCTGAGGCGCGCCGCTTCAAACCGGCGGCCCACCTGCAGGATGACGGCGATCTCTCCCGCTCCAAGATCCTCAAGTTCACGCGAGAGGCCACCTCTGTCCTGCTCAACGACGAGTCCATCGCGATGCTCGCCCGTGTGGGGCGTTCTGCGCCTGGAGGACCCAAGAGCCAGGAGGCCATGCAAGCGATGGGTACGCTCTCGGTGCAGTGGCAGCGCCAGCTGCTCGAGCATCACGGCATCCAGATGGACTTTGGGTGCCGCGCGCTCGGCGAGACGCCCATGCGCTTCGGCTCGGACACCGAGGTGATGACGGCCTTCGAAGGCTTCGCACAAACATGCATGATGAGCGTCAAACGGGCCTGCGTGCACGCACTTGTCGACAAGTAAGAGTGATTCTCACCTGGCGCACTCCGGCGGCGAGCGAGCTGGCGTAGCAACGCGGAGATGGGTCAGCCATAGGTCAGCCACACCAAATCCCCCACGGTGTCACAGACGCGAGCCACGAGTGCAAACGCGGGTCAACCTTTGCTCGATATGTGCCCCCGGTGCCTGCTGTGCTGCGGTTTCCTGCGGTTTCCTGTGGTTTCCTGCTGTTGCTTCCTGCGGGCTGGTTACTCTAGCAGCGAGGCATTTGTTGTGTGCGGCGTGCGGCCGCGCTGTGTGTTACGTGGCGCGTGTGTCTACAGTGTATGGGTCCCGCGGGTACGGGGTCCGGTCGTTTTGTGCCACGGTGCCATCGCGCATCGGCGGTACAATTTTGTTCGCTGCAGCGTGGATTTCTATTTCGACATCGGTTCATCGCTCACGTCGGCCCGGGGAAGGGGACGGTGCGGACGCGCCGCGCCTGCAACCAACGAAGCCTGCAACCACAAACCCATGCACAAACCTGTGCAGACCTTGGGGGGCCTGCAAAGGGCCTGCTCCTGCTGCACTCCTCTGCCGTCTCAGTGGGATTGTGCCGGGACGCGCCACGCGGGTGACCGATGTGCTATGAGGATGAAGGTGCTTTGACGTCGATTGAGGAGGTAAACGTGAGGGCATGTTCAAAAAAGGGATTTTCGCGAAACATGTCTGCGACATCGACGCTTCTTTCATGGGCTCTCGGCGGCGGGCGGGCCGCTCCCCAACCCAGTACCCGTGTGATGACGAAAACCCTCGTGGTCTGGGATTTCGACTGGTGCGCTTGCAGCGCCCACTCTAGGCATGGAGCAGCCCCTTCAGCTACGCGTTGTCCTGCGTGAGCACGTGTGCAGGTCGCTTGTGAACGAGAACTCGGACACCTTTGTCATGGACGTGCTGGATCCATCCAAGAAGATATGGGCTCGAGCCCGGCGCAAGGCTAAGGACCTTGGCTGGACGCAACTCATGGACTGGTGTGTAGGTGAGCGCCGTGACGCCCGCGCATTCATCCGCTGCCGTGCCCCGAGTGATGCGCCAGATGCTCGCACTTCAGGCCAGCTGCACGACGCCGGACACACCAAGGAGGACATGCGAGCAGCGCTCATCAAAATCCCGGTGCTCCAGGGCGCGCTTGCCGCGGTGGAGCTGGCGAAGAAGAACGGGGCCGAGCTGCGCTGCCTGAGCGACGCCAACGAGTACTACATCGGTTGGATCCTGGAAGCGCTTGGTATGCGAGCCACACGGCTGGGCGGTGCCCACCGGCCAACGTCTCGCTGCGCCAGTGTCGCGCCGCCCGCACTTCTCCCCGTGGTAAGCGCATCTCCTCGGCCTCCGGGTCGCCCCGTATGGATGCAGGGATCGCCGACGCGTTCACCATAGTGGTGACCAACGTCGCCTCCACCGACGACTCCGGACGCGTGCGCATCCTCCCTTACCAGCCCTTGGACGTGCCGCACGGGTGCCGATTCTGTCCGGCAAACCTCTGCAAGGTGCCTCTCCGATCGTGCCAGCCACTCGCCTGGAAGCCCTTCTGCTCTCTCCACGCGCTCCAGCAGCACGCCTTCGCTGTCGTGCCACAGGGGGCCGTGATGGACCGTTGGCTCGCTGAGTTTGGCGACGCGCGCCCGCGGTGCATCTACGTGGGCGACGGAGAAGGTGCTCGCGCCGCGCGCGCGCGCACCATGCCGTGAGGTGGCCGCATCGCACCGACCTGTGCGAGCGCCCCGCATCCCTCTCGGCGTGGCTCATCTGTGTGGAAGGCGACTTCTGCACTGATGACCTCTGATGACCTCTGATTACATCCCTCATCTGTGTGGCAGGCGACTTCTGCCCGTCCATGCGGCTCGCCTCCACGGACGTGCTCTGTGCGAGGCTGTCGCCGCACGACGGGCTGCTCAGGAAGATTGCCAATCCGCCCGAGGGAGCCCCGAGGGTGCGAGCAGATCGCGTGACCCCGCGCTCCCTTGCCGCCGCCCTCCGCACGAGGTGCTTGCTTGCTTGATTATGTGCTTGCGTGCTTGCAGAACGCTGATCGTGGCGGCTGGGCGCATTGCAAACGCCCGCAGGTGTCCGCCCAGATCCACGAATGGTCGGAGGCGGACGACGGCGCTTCATTGGCGGCAGGTTTCTCGGCGGCTTTCGCCGGGTAAACACAACGAGTCAAAACACGGGTCACGGCCCCATGTCTGCTCCGTCCCCAAATGATCCCCAATGTGTGAACTGGGCTCCTGGAGTCAAGTCAATGCTAACGAGCGAAACAAGACATTTCAAAACCGAGCGATAAACGGATCTCAATCTTGTGGTTACACGCGCTGAGCTCACACCACAGCGACTCCACAGCGACATACAGTCACTGTCTCCCAGGTACTTTCAGCTGACTCCGGTGACTGACGATCAGCTTTTGAGTGTACAGCAAAGTGGTATGCTTGGCGTGGGCAGTGGTCTCCATCCACACCCCTGCGTCTCGCGGCTCCATAGCGCTGCTGCTTCCTGCTCCTCCGAGAACGACCGCCGCAACACGCCCTTGGTAACCTCTCCGTTGGAGTGCAGCGCGCGCGAGTTCGTGGGCGAGAGCGGCCGGGGCACCGCTCCTCATATGCGCAAGACGACATCTTCGTCCTGCTCCGGACCATCGCCTGCTGAGGATAGCCTCGCTGTCGAGTTCCTGTGGATGGAGGCGAGGCTTGTTGGCGAGAGACTCGTGTCGAAGGCCCCCAGCGCCGTCACGGGCGCCCGATCCGGAGGGGTGGTCGGCGGGTCGAGGTTCAACCAACGCCCTCCCTCCAGTGGCATCAACTGGGGGGCGTATTGGTGCGGGCTGACAGCGCCCGTGCCCCGACGCTCTGCCTCTAACCGTGCTGCCGCCACCACCTCCAACCGTTCTGCCTCTAACCGTTCCAAGGCGACTCGCAGCCGCTCTTTCGCCACCAGGCGCTCCGCCTCCACCTCCTCCAACGTCCCGTCCAGGCTAAGCGCACCCGACCCGTCCGACCCCTCGAAGCCCTCGTGGCCATTTGGCGCCATCGAGGGCGGCATCGAGGGCTGCGTAGGGGCGCGCCTCCGCGGCGACGTCGGGGTACATACCTGATGGTGCACTTTGCTTGTGCTGCCACCAGCCTCGTCGATCCGTTTTCGGAGATCGAGTGTGGAGATCGGGACCGCGTGGAGACCGGGTGTGGATTCCGTTGGCCGCACCGAGCGCGACCACTCGAGGACATCGTTCTCTGTCGATAAATTGAGGGCCTCATTCAGCGGCAAGTCGGATCGAATGGAGGAGTGCGCGAGTGGCGTTGGCTGCGGCGTCAAGGTTGGCGGGGCTGCAGGAGCCGGCGAGTGTGCCGCCTGCATCTGTGCCTGCCGCAGCTGCTCCTCCAACTCAACCACGCGCGCCTCGGCCTTGGCAAGCCGCGCCGCTGCCTTCGCTTGGCTTGCCGGTGTGCCGCCGGCCTCGAGCACCTCGACGCGGCACGCGAGCTGCTCCGCCAGCACGGTGGTCGACCGCAGAAGCTGCTGAAGATCGCGGGTCTCTTTGTCCAGCTCTGCTATGCGGCTTGCCAATGCCGCCGCATGAGCCTCGGAGGCGCTCAGCTTGGCGCTCAGCTTGGCCTCGAGGCTGTCGTTGTCGTCGGCTGGCGCCTCTGACGCCAGCGTTGGCGGCGGCACGGGCGTTGATGAAAGCACGGGCGAAAGCGCTGACGGCGGCAGCCGCGGCATCTCTTCTTCGTCCGTGTCGGGCTCAGTGTCGGGCTCAGAGGGCTCATTGAAGTCATCACCACCCAGCGAGACCGCGGCACTTATCGTTCGGGTAGCAGCGGGCACCGCCGGATCTTGCGCCTTTGCCTTCTCTGCATCCGTAGCACAGCGCTCCGCTTCTGCCAGCATGGCTTCTCTCGCACTCGCACTCCGCTCGGCTGCGGCGAGCTGCGCTCGCAGCTCGTCCACTTGCTTGGCCAGGCTTGCATGCGCACTGTCTGCATGGGCAATCGCACCATGATGGGCAATCGCGCCATGATGGGCGCCGTCCGCAGCAGTCGCAGGAGTCGCAGCAGCAGCGACCGCACGCAAGGTGCCGTTGCCGTTGCCGTTGCCGCTGCCGCTGATAGGCTTAGTGCTCCCGGATGCACCCTTGCGCATGAAACCCCAACTCGGGACTCGCTCCCGCCCCGGGGCCATCAAGGTTGTTGCGAGCCAATCGAAACCCCTTTCTATGCCTGTGCCATCAAGAGCGATGGTGCCCTGTACGTGCCACTGTAGAAGCCCCAACTCGGCCAACCCCACCCTTTTCGCAATCTCTTGGGGCGACAGCGCATTCGGCTGGTCCTGCTTGTTCGCGAGCAGCAGCACGGCTGTGCTCGAGAGATCGACGCTCGTAAACAACTTCTCAAACTCACGCCTTGCCTCGGGAATTCGTTGCAGGTCAGTGGAGTCGACGACAATGAGAAGTCCGTTGGTCGCCCGGCAGTACTGTGGCCAAAGTTCGCGCATTTTATGCTGTCCACCGACGTCGAAATACGTGATGTGAAGTACATCGCGGCCAACGTGGTGTACCACCGTGGTCATCAAGAAACCGATTGTCGGCATAGGAGACTTGTCATCCACCGTGCGTCCGCGCCGATTGAGGTAGCGCACCACGGACGTCTTGCCGGCGTTGTTGAGGCCTACGACAACGATCCTCGCCTTGCGCTCGCCTTCCTTTCCTACATAGTAGGCCATGAGTGTAACGCGGAGTGAAAGAGGCGGGTGGAGCGGAGCGCGTGGCGCCGTCCCGGGCAATGCCGTGTGAACATGGGTGTGAATTTGTTCGGCGCGCACCCGCGGCGCCGGACGCGCCGCCCGCCGCTTCCCGCCGCGCTTTATACGTTCTTGGCGTATATAGGCCGTAGCTCTCGCGAGTCTCGTGGGAACGCTCGGTACCTCGTGCAGGATTCGAACCATTCGTCCGCCGCACACCCCTGCTCTGTGCGCTCCACTGTGAGTGCCGACCTACTTATCCTATACTTCGCCTTCCGGTTCCAGTACAGCTGTGTTCAATGTATAGGCACGATGCTCGATGGTCGATGCGTGTTAAGGCTTGACCTGACAAGACCTGACACCACCGACGTCGTCTTTCATATCCAAACTCTGCTCACAGCTTCCCACGCAGGGCAGCCTCGAGCTTGAGCGTCTCCGCGACGAACATGTTGATACCTTCTGCCATCTTTGTGGTGGCACACACATCGGCGTTGAGCGCGAATCGGAACTCGGCTTCGGAGATGTCGCCGTCTCCCACGATGGAATCGGCGCACGCGGCGCTCGCCGCTGCGGGTGTGAGCTGCCGCAGAAGTGGCTCTTGCGTGGCAGCCAGCTGGTCGAGGATCGATGGCGGGATCGTCACTTCCGACACGAGGATAGGGGGTAGGGTGGGAGGGCGTGCAGAGTCAGCATGCAGGCGGAGAAGCACAGGCAGAGAACCGTAGCATGGAATAGGGGCGCGGGGGTTGGATCGCCGTGTTCCCACTGCGGTCGACACCCGCGAGCGCCACGATCTCGTCGGTCGCATGCTCCGCGATCTTATCAGCCGGTGTCGAGCGCGATGGCCGCCAGGATGCGGGCATGCAGATGGTATTCTCGTGCCCAAACTTTTTGTAGTAAGCGTACATGCGGCTGACACTCTTGACGCCCGGGTCCTCCGAGGGTTCGTATGCCTTCTTGCCACCGTTGGCCCCGGCCCAGTCCTTGATGCGGCCGGGGAAGGGCGAGACTGCCAAGAGAGAGAGAGGGAGACAAAGAGAGAGAGAGGCGATGGATCGGAAAACTGCCTCTAGTACGAAGGGCGCAGAGTGCAGGGCAATGTACGGCAATGCAGGGCGATGTGCGGGCAATGAACGGCACTGCAGGGCACTGCAGGGCAAATGAACGGCACTGCATGGATATCGATCTCTGATTCGGTCTCAGCTCTCAGCTCTCAGGGCAATCGATCTCTGCTTCAGTCTCGAAGGCCGTACTGAGGCGTGCGCCCGCCTGCGCGGCCGCGACCGCCTGGATAAAGCCAAAGATCAGGGTGATGTTGCAGGTGATCCCCTCCTTTTCGAGCACTTTGGCCGCCTGGATGCCCTCCCACGTGCCAGCAAGCTTGACAAGCACGCGAGTGCGAGGCACACCCGCCGCCTCATACATGGCAATGATGCGGCGCGCACGCGCGATCGACTCTTCCGTGTCAAAAGAGGCGCGAATGTCCACCTCGGTCGACACGTAGCCAGGTACGAGCTTAACGATCTCAAGGCCGAGCTCCACTGCGAGCCTATCCATGGCGAGCTCGAGCACCGCCTCAGTCCCTTTGGCATTTTTCTTGGCGTAGGCAATCGCGCTGTCCACAAACGCGATATACCGAGCATCTCCGCTCAGGCCAGCCTGTGAGACGAACAGCGGGTTGGTCGTTGCGTCCGTGATCAAGCCGGTTGCACCGTATGCCTTGATGATGTCCAGGTCTCCCGTGTCGATTGAGAGTGTCGTCATGCGAGCGAGCTGCGCGAGCTGCGACGCCTCGGGGACAGCGATGGAAGCTGCTGTAGGCGTACCCGCCCGACTGGTGTGAACACCCGCCCGCCCGAGCAGCAGCGCGCCAGTGCTGAAGACCGCGGATAAACTCAGAGAGAGATGCATGGCCGAGAGGCCTTCGGCGACTTCGGAGATAGTGAATCTCCATTCTGTCGAGACAGGACGAGACCGGTGCTCTTGTCGTGTACGCAGCTCGGCGACCTCCGAGAAGGAGCAATCCGCAAACTTCTTGTTCCCCTTTTCTCGCTTGCCTTATCGATGACTTCTTTAGTGGGCGGCGGCTGAACGAGCCTGGGCCTCGGCTTACCGCACGATGAGCGGCCTGGAGCGGCTCACGCTCACCAACGTCAAAGAATGGCTGCGTGCCAAGGCCATGGAGGCCAGCCTCGAGCAAGCCTCTAATTTTGCATGGCTACACATGAAGGCGACGGAAGCTGGCTATCACCTGTCAAACGCCTTGAGCAGGCCGATCGGTGACCCGCCGAGTGTAGCTTTTGGCGGTGTGCCGGTCGTCATGCTGGGTTGCTCGTACGTCCCTGCGCTCACAAGCGGCAACTTGCACGAGCGCGAGGCACGGCTCGTGCATGACCTGCGCTCGCGCGTATGGCTTACATACCGGAGCAATTTCCCGCCCATTTCGGGAACGAACCACACGACAGATGCGGGCTGGGGATGTATGTTGCGGTGCGGCCAGATGATCCTTGCGCAGACACTGCTTGCGCTGCTTGCTGGTCGTGGATGGCGCAGCGACGCTGTGCCTGCGTGGGCTCCGCAGCTTGCGACGGATTGCGAGACAGCGCCACCACACCATGATGGCGGCGCAGCGGATACCGCTGCCGCAACAGCAGCAACCGGAAAGGGAGACGCCGTCGCACGTACAGCGGGTACCAGCAGGAAGGCAGCGGCATCAGCAGCAGCAGCGGCAGCGGCAGCAGCAGCGGCAACAGCCGCAGGAGCAGCAGCCGCAGGAGCAGCGGCAGGAGCAGCGGCAAGAGAAGGAGGAGGAGGAGATGGAAAAGGAGGAGGAGGAGGAGGAGTGACAGCGCCAGACAGCGCCTCCGGAGCGTCGTCGGCGCCCATCACGGCGCCGTGGAGCGAGGCGGCGCTGCTCGCGCTCTTTGCGGATACGCCCGACGCGCCCTTCTCGGTACATCGCATCGCCCTCGAGGGCGGGGTGCTTGGTACCCCGGCGGGCGGGTGGCACGCGCCGACCACGATCTGCCAGGTGCTTGCCGTGCTCGTTCACCATGCCGTAGACGCGGCCGTGAAGCTGCGCGTCGCCGAGCCCTTCGGAGCCGCTGTGAATGTGAACGTCGCCGAGCCCTTCGGAGCTGCTGTGAATGTGAACGTCGCCGAGCCCTTCGGAGCTGCTGTGAATGTGAACGTCGCCGAGCCCTTCGGTGCCGCTGCCGAGCCCGCGGCATTGCGCTCGACAAACCCAGTGACGAGCCCAGTGACGACGACGGGCCCGGCCATCAACCCAGCGGAGGCGACGACCGCGCACACGGACGGCGACGAGCCGGCGGAGGCCGATGCCGAAGGCGGCGGCCATCCGAAGGCGGTACCGCAGGCGGCCGAGGCTGAGTCCCCGAGCGGCGAGTGCGACGACACGTCGCTCGAGGCGAAGCTGCTCGAGGCGACGTTGCAGGAGGCGCAGCAGCTACTCGCGCTCGAGGCGGAGGCGGCGGCTGCCAAGGAGGCCGCCGCGGCCGCCGTCGCCGCGGTGCTGCCCGAGCTCTCGGTGCACGTGGCTATGGACGGGACCCTCTACCGGCAGCACGTCGAGGAGGCGGCAGGGCGCGGCGGTGGCGGCTCGTGGCGGCCGGTCCTTATCTTCATTCCGCTGCGCCTGGGTCTCGAGAGCCTCAACCCGCAGTATGCGCCTGCGCTCGCTCGCCTCTTTGGCCTTCCACAGAGCGTCGGTATGATCGGTGGCCGGCCGCGCGCCGCGCACTACTTCGTGGGCAGCACGAGCGCGGGTAAGCTTCTTTACCTCGACCCGCACACGGTGCAGCCGGCGCTGCGGCGCGAGGCGCCCGAGGTGCGCTCGTGCCACTACACGGCGCCCACTGTGCCCTCGATCCGCACGCTCGAGCTCGATCCGTCGCTGGCGCTCGGCTTCCTTTGCCGCTCGCACGCCGACTTGGACAGGTTATGCACCGACTGCGAGGCGCTCTTCGCCACGTGTCTGCCCCCATTCAGCCTCGCGCACGCCCCGCCCAACTTTGACCTCGTGGGCGAGGGAGGAGCAGGCGCCGACGAAGGCGAGGGCGGCGGCGAGGACGATGAGGACATGGTCTTGCTCTGAAAGAGTGTCGACAGCCGTGCTTGGTCGTGGCGGCAACGCCACGATCGTCGCTTCCTGCGCGTCGCGAGCTTTGCATCTCGGCCATGATATCGGAAACAAAGTTTTCATTCCACAAGCCGCCGTGCACAGCTCATCGACCAGTTCACAGTTTCTTTTTGTGGACTCGGTGAGCATGGTCATCGACCCCGCCACCACCTTTGCCATTGTTGGCTACGCGTCGTGCTCATCATTCATGCTCGTGATCAACAAGGTCGCCGTGCACTTTCTTCCTGCACCAGGCTTCGTGCTCTTCGCGCAGTGCATGTCCTCGTGGATCGCCGTCAAGCTTGCAGGCTTGCTCGGGCTCATCGACGTTGACGAGCTCGAGTGGCCGAAGGCAAAGGCCTTCTTCCCCGTTGCGGCAGCCTTCCTCGCGTGCATTTTCGCCAACATCAAGACGCTGCAGTTCGCCAACGTCGAGACGTTCGTCGTCTTCCGTGCATCAACACCTCTAGTGATCGGCATCGCTGAATGGTGGTTCATGGGCCGTGAGCTGCCCAATGCACGCTCAGCGGCTGCGATGCTCACGCTCTGTGCCGGCGCGGTCTTCTACGTTCTAACGGACGCCTCCTTCAAGGTGGACCCAGATGTCAGCCTTGGGTACGCGTGGGTCGTCGTCTGGTACGTCATCTTCTCTTTCGACCAGCTCTACATCAAGCACGCCGTCGACACTGTGAAGATGCGTTCCAACTGGGGACGCGTCTACTACACCAACCTGTGGGCATCGATCCTTCTGTTTTGGCTCACGCTCGCGACCGAGCCGCAGACTCTCACGGCCATGCAATGGACGTTCAAACCTGTCGCCGCGCTGAGCCTCTCTTGTGCTGCTGGCGTCGCGATGTCGTACTTTGCCTTCCTCTGCCGCGCAGCAGTGTCAGCGACTTCATTCACCGTCATCGGCAACGTCTGCAAGGTGCTCGCGCCGCGCAGCACCTGCCGAGGGAGATTGCCTCACCGCCCTGCTACTCTGGGCGGAGCGCCCACTGCTGTGCACCCTGCGCACAGGTCGTCACAATCCTGATCAACGTGAGCATATGGGACAAACACGCCTCCATCGAGGGCCTAGGCGCGCTCTTCCTGTGCCTCGTCGCTGCCGCCGCGTACGAGCAGGCTCCCTTTCGGAGGAAAGAGGCTGCGAGCGAGAAGGAGCGCATACTCCAAAGCGAGGTGGAGATGGGGCTCGGCAAGGACGATGTCGGCGAATCGGACACCGAACGGGCCGCGTCGAGCCCAGAGCGCGCGCGTCCTCGCTAGGTCCACACGAAACGATTCACCCAAACCCATGCAACCTCTTCCAGCTGATGCGTCAGTCAGATCTGCGAAGTGCGCACATTTGATGACCCGAGCCCGACTCTGAGACTCGCGCATCGGCGGAGCTCTCTGGCGCGTGGCGGCGGGACTGGGTTCTGGAGCCATACCACTCGACCTACGAACCTACCACTGGACGGGACGCGACGGAGCGGCCCGCTCCCGCCCCGCCCGGCGGGACCGCCACCCGCGCCGCGGAAAAACGCGAATACAACACTTTTTGCCGTCGATATTATAGGTTTGGTGTTAGGTTTGTGTAAATCTTTACTTTTCGTGCGGAGTGCCCGCGGGTCCGCGCCGGGGAGATCAGGTGAATAACCCGATACCCCGTATGGCAACTTGACGAACGCGAATGCGACGACGCTCGAGGCCGCGTTATCGGTGCCCGCTCGCAGCGATTGCGAATGCGGCGCAAGAGAGGCGAGCGATCCGAGACTCGAAGGAAGACGTCCTCGGATCCGTACGCGAGGTAAACGCGAGGTTGATGGATGACGCACCGGCTGATCACCATACCCGAGGTCGCAAATGAACTTCGAAGAGGGAGTGGGGCTAACCGCCACACCTCAGAGATCGCTGCCGGTATGCGTGCTGATCAGCTGCCAGGGCCTCCGTATGCCTCCGACCCGATCGCGGACTCGATCTTCGTCTGAAAGCGCTGAGGCGGCTCAGCTCAAGCTTCTGGCTCGTTGTCTAAGGAAGTCCACTTATTTGCGGCGGGGTTGGCGTCTGCCTCGACCTCAAGCTTCTGGTGGACGATGATGGTGATGAAGATGAGCGGCTTGAGTGCAAAGATGCCCAGCCAGAGTGTGGCACCGTAGCTCTCGCCCGAGGTCATCTTGGAGAAGCTGGGCAGCTCCGCGGCATGGATTGCGTCGAAGAGGATGGAGATGCTCACGAGCACCAGGTAGATGACCATGAAGGTCGGCTCCCTGCTCGTCAGGTAAAAGTATGCGATGACG
Organism: Chrysochromulina tobinii; assembly: GCA_001275005.1. Classification (NCBI taxonomy): domain Eukaryota; phylum Haptophyta; order Prymnesiales; family Chrysochromulinaceae; genus Chrysochromulina; species Chrysochromulina tobinii. The sequence continues at coordinate 15,073 of JWZX01000581.1, forward strand.
ATGAGCAGCATGGCCCAGTCGATCTCCTGCACGATGAGCAGCACATACATGATCAGCTGCAGCGTCAGCTCGAGGTAGAGCGCCTTCCTCGCCGAAGTCCACTTGGCTGCCGAGAAGTCCTCCCACACCCACTGGACAGCGAGTTTGTCCCAAAGCGCGAACACCGAGTTGACACAGAGCGCGCATTGGATGGCGACGAGTACGAAGCACAGGTTGAGCAGGCCGAAGGAGGCTTCGAGCTCCACCGTCCCCCAGCCGAGCGTGTCCGGGATGTTGGCGCTGTACATGGCCATCGAGGTGAAGATGAAGATGCACAGTGCCACCCAGAAGGTGGACATGATGTACTTTTGGATAGTGTCCGTGACGCCTAGTGCCTCAATCTGGTCGAACTGGTCTGCCACCCATGGTATGGCCTGCAGCGCGTACAACCCCGTGATCCCCGTTGCGACCAGCCCGAGGAGCAGGCCCCACAACAGCAGCTTGGTCGTCAGCGCTCCCGCGGCCTCGAAGCCGCACCACGCAGCGGGGTCTGTGTTCATGCGCAGGTGCGTTGTCGGGTACACGATGGGGTCGTCGGCTTGCGCACAGAGATCGCTCAGCTTGCATTCACCTCTGCGAGCACGAAGTGGCGACGGAAATCAGCGTGCACACACAGATGGAAGATGGAAGATGAAACAACGGACAATGGCTGGGCAAGCACACCGACGCTTGCCGCAGAAGAACTCGTTGTCGCGGTGCGGGTTCTCGGCGACGCCAAATGTGACCGAGTCGAGTGCAAGGTAGGCCGTGAAAGGCTGGCCGTCCTTGAGCGCCGTGCCCTGCACCCACGCATGGTTCGAAATTGCGACAAGCTGAATGAGGTTGATGAGGACACCGAGCAGCGCGACGACCAGAAACACCCGGTCGAGACGCTCGAAATTCATATCGTCGAGCGTCCCTTCCGGTAATCCGATCATGCTCGCCGCACGAGCGGGCGTGGCCACCGGCTTGGATGGCGGCATGGAACCAGCGCCGTCCGACAGGTGGGCCTCTACTTTTGGCCGATGAGGAGTTCAGTGCGTGAAATCTACTTTGTGGAGCTGACCTTTCAGTGTTCGTTTGCTCCCAGTCCCGAGGGCCCGGCCTGGATATTGTAAAATGAAATGATGAGGATGGGGATTTGCCTGAGGTTCGACAGGTTGCGACTTTGTGCATACCGTCCGTCGGTTTATTGTATCGTTCCCCACAGAGCACGACATCCCACTCAAACGTTGGGCCTTCGCCTGGCTAACGGTGGAGTGTCAGCCGCCAGGACGCTTCCAGGACGCAAGAGCTCACGCGGACAAAGCACAAATTATACGCAAGGCGGTCGGCGCGGCTTCAGGCTTAAGCCACGAGCCGCGAGCTGGGAGCTCTGATTCCGAAAGCAGGCGCCGTTCTGGCGCGCCCATCATTCGCGTACCTGCGACATACAATTACACACCGGCCGCTCCAATCCAACCGCGGGGACGTACACACTCACGGTAGACGGCTAGCTTATGTTGTATTACACGACTTCGACAACGTTTCGGTCACACACATCTTGTTCCGGGGAGATCAGCCAATTGGGTACCGTTGCTCCGTTGGCGCTCTTGCTCAACACACAACTGGGGAACTCCCCCGCCCCTAGCTCACTCCACACTGGTTCCTCTGTGGCGTCCCCGGCTCACTGGCTCCGCTGTGCGAAACGCCACAGGTGCCCCCACTGACGCATGCCCTTCATCACTCTCCGTCCCAACCCTACCCAATGAATCCCACCCACAGGCCAATATCAAAATCACGTCACCTCCAACGAGCGGCCAGCCCAGCAGTGGAATGCCCATCGCAAACGCATTCACATCCAGCAAGGGCAGCTTGTCCTTTTGCGATTTGCAAGGAAAGGCAAGCGAATGTGACTCACAATGCGTCAGATGCGGCAGAAATTCACTGTTCCGATGATGTAGTTGCAACAACTCGCCGAGAGAGAAATGCCCTATCTCAATCGCTTCAGCGCTCCCACCCTCTCTGCCATTCGTCGACCCAACATGGACGTCGATTACGCATGGACAGCGAGAGCGCATACGCTGATTGGAGTGCATTCCTTGCTCTCACAGCATCACCTCGAGGTGGTACAGCTACCTTGCATGTGCGCCTTGGCCAACTCACAGCAAAACACGAGATCGGGCTCGGCGCATAGAATGCGCCAACCCCGTCCTTTATGCGAACTGTTGCACCATCACGCACCACACCCTCCGCTGAAGGCCATGGCCTTGCCTGGACGCGTTTCGAGCAGGTTGAACGAATCTGCATCCCAGACTTTGATCATTGCCATCGCGCACCGGAACGGAAAGAGGAGGACCGTCGTCTCAAGCACGCGCTCCTGCTGCCCACCGTCCCACCGAAGGAGTGCCTTCGCCATTGCCACCGTGATCGGCTCACGTGCTGCCGCAATCAGCTCCACGAGGGGCTTCGCCTCGGTCCACGCGGAGTCCTCCTGACCCTCTCGAAAGGCGCGCTCGAAGTTGACGGCGTACACCTCGCCCAGGCCGGCCGGGAGCGAGTCGAGATTCTGGAAGTGAATCGCGCGGCCTTTCTTGGCCTCGCTCTCAAGGTGCTGGCCGAGCATGTAGGCATACAAGAAGAGGCCCTCCGACTTGGCCGAGTGTGCGTCGACTGCTGCGTCCAATGACGCCGTGCTCAGGCGGCCAACGATAAAAGCCACGAGCTCCCCGGCATCAACCTTTGTGCCCTGGCAGAGGGCTGGCAGCTCCTTGCAGACCTCCTCGTTATAGACGTGCGCCTCCTTCTTTGCCTCGAGCATGTCTACGTGGTTGAACTGGATCTCGCACACGTACCTCACGCCATCCGGAAGCACGACGCCGGCACACGAGATGCCCATCGGCGTCGGCGACGCGTACTTATTCTTGAACCTCGATGCCGGCCCCCTTGAGCCCCTCGGCAAGCGCGCCTGCCATGCTCGAGCAGCTAGTGAAGCGCAGGGTGAGCCGCGCGAGGTCCTTATGGCCACCGTACTCTGTTTCCATCTTTTCAGACACAAGTGGCTCTTTTTTTGATACCCGGCGAGTCAGCAAACTCGACCCCCGATCTTGCCGTCCCCTGGACTGGATGGCGGAGCGTTTCCTTCTTTGGATCCGCCTCCCATTTGTCCGCGATGAGCAACTCAAGCTTTTCCTGCGCCTCATGCGCCTGCTTCTTGTGGACGGTGATCAAATCGTCCGACACGTGGACGAGATTGTCATTGCGCTTCTGCTTCTCCGGCTCTGCGATGAGCTTCTCGTAGCCATCCTCAGCGCTCACCCTTTCTGCGCACCTGACGTAGATGGCCTTGGACAAATCCATGGGCGCCTGCAGGACTGATATGCTGGCGCGCGATCGTGCGCAGGTACACCTCGACGTCGGCCCTGTTCTTGGCCTCATCGGCGCGCAGCTCTTTGGGTTTGAAGCTGAGCGCCCGCTTGATCTGGGGTTCCTCGCGCGACCTCACGAAGAGCATGAGCCACGGCGGCAGCCGAGAGCTGGCTGGCTATGACGTCAAGCAGCGGCTTCTGCGACTCCTTGGGCATCTCGTCTAGCGCGTCGGCCTCTCGGGCGCCGGGACCTCCGAGACGAGCAGCGGCAGCGGCGTCTCGAAGAAGAGCGCCTTGAAGAGTTCCGCGGGGTCGTCCACCGCTTCCCCTGGTGCACCCGTGGCCTCAAGCTTCTCCTTGTAGCCCGGCAGCCGGTGTGCGAGCATGGCGGCCAGGCTGCGGAGCAGCGAGCCGGGCGCCGACTGTGCCCCGGGTTGTGATGGCGGCAAAAGTGCCGGATGACACGGTCTAGGAGCTCAGCCGATAGCACCGACTTTCCGGTGCCACCGCCACCCATCAGCCAGAAGAGCGCTCAGCCGTTAGCACCGACTTTCCGGTGCCACCGCCACCCATCAGCCAGAAGAGCTGGGGCGACGCCGGGTCGTCGAGCCATTTGAGGATCTCGGCAAAGGCCCACTCGCGCGTGCCTTGGAGGTGCGCGCTCTTCTTCTCGCGCCACAGCTCGCGAAAGTCATGAGGCTTCAGATCCTTCAGATCGAGCGTCGGTGGCAGGCTCAGCTGTCCTAGCGTCTGGCTCTCGGACAGAGATGAAGCACCCGGGGTCAGCCCAGATGGAGCTGCCTCCGGCACGTCAAGACCGAGACTCACGAGCTTTTTCTTTTCTTGGTCGCCCACTTTGACGAGGAACACTGACCGCTCCTGCGCTGATGCACCTTCGTAGGCGGCCTTGATGTCCGCGTCTGGGCTCTCGTCGGTCAAAGCAGAGGCACCCGCACCCATGCCGCCCCGGATGCGCATCATCCCCTCAAGTAGTTCCCCTGCCGACTTCGCCTCCGCCTCCGCCTCCGCCTCCGCCACCGCTACCTGAGCCGCTTGCGCCGCCACTGCAACGGCGTCGTCGTCGATGCCATCGAGGTTGGTGTCGTCCCCGTCGTCAAGGTAGGAATTATCCTGCGCGGGGCGCTTGATCGCGGGTGAAGTCGCTTGCAGGCCCCCCACAGCAGGCTTTGGCATGGGCGTTGGCATCCCAATCTTATTGGGCCTTTCTGAGATCGTCTGTTTCGCTGCCGCCTGCGCCTGCACACCGCGGGTGCTCAACGCATTCGCGCGTGCGCTCGACGGTCCCGATGAAAACAGCCGTTGCAGTTCTGCCACCTCGGATGCCTCGTTGACAGCAGAAGCAAGCGGCAGAAGCTCACTCAACTCCTTCCAAAGAGTCGCTCCGCCGTCCTTGGGCTGCACACGAACGTGTGCACCGAAGCGCTTGATGACAGTGCCGGTAGTTTCGACTCTCATATGCTTGAAGCGCACGTAGTCGCCCTCCTTCGGGTCCATGAGAGATGCTCGGGTTGAGCGTTCGGGGGGGGTTCCGCCGACGTCGCCCCCCGCCACGACCCCGGCCATCCTTTGGTGCCGCGCTGACGCTCGGCTGCAACCTAAATTTGGTTTCCTGATTGCTGTGCAACAGCTGAGTGACACGACCGCACACCCAGACCGAGACACGGCCCCGCCCGTCTGATTGTCTGTCCGGAGTTCGCGGACCGCGCGCGCAATTGCCAATTCCGCAATAGAGGAAAGACTAAACTAACTAAGAGTGCGACCGTGTGAACCCCGACATCTGCGACAACCGGGGCGCGGCGGGGCGCGCCTGTGGAAATTCTTTGAGTACTCGCCGCCCGCGCGCGCCGCCCGCGCGCGCCGCC